>CATLJY010000615.1:0-145255 GCA_949987705.1 Thereva unica
AAATATGAGATATAAAATAAAAATAAATCAATAAAAATAAAAACATCACTCCGCTTACCTCAAAATCGAACAGCTGCCAGAATGACAGCAATACACCAACACATATTAATACATATTGCAAGATGGTGGGAAGGTTCCCAAGTTCCCCACCAACACCTATTGTGTACACCGAAATAAATATCGCAGCATGGTCATCCAAAATTTCAGATCATACTTGATCTTCTCAGCGTGTCGAGCGAGAAGAAATTCAGCCAACAGCTAATGATCTCAAATTTGAATACATGAAACGCGTTGAAGTTCATGTAAATCTATATTACACTTAACGTGCCGAGTTAAGTACAAATTCTCTATCACATTGTTGAGAACAACCATAAAAAAGCAACCTAAAATGAAGTGAAATTATAAATATGAATTAAATATATATCAAATGATACTTATGTATACTTGTCCAATCTTGAAGTAATTAAACAACCTGAAATAAGAAAAAAGTTAAACAAAAATAGAAATAATGTAATCATGCACCGATATTGACGTTTCAACAACATGATAACAAGCGATAAAACACACAAGCTAAAGATTCCAGGGATTCTTCAAGGGAAGAACCCTGACCAAAACAAAGATCGCACCGTCGGAAATTGCCGCATAAATACACACAAACTTAAAAAACATTCAACTTTTAAACGAACATATACAAAAATACAACATAAAATTGAAATTAAACGACACAATTTACTAAAACAATACAACATAAAACAATAATAACAAATCCAATACCGGCACACCTTAACCTAACTTTCACTTCGCGTTTTTTTTATGCGACGAAATCGCGAAAACGACAAACAATTTGATGACCGCGCGAACTCCCCGAGAGGTGCACTAAAGCGACCACGGCGGTACACCTGGATAAACCGCGTAAAAAACGGAAAACGTCGCGAAGAAAAACGCAGATGTGCACAACGAATTTGGCACTCTGCGAACTGACATCCATCAGCTGATAGTGCCAGTAGATAATTTTAGCACCGCTGAATATAAATAAAACGTCTAAAAAATGCGACGTTTTGTAAAAAAGCTAAAAAAAAGGTTTAAAAATTAGAAAATATTCGCCATAAGTGGGAGAGAGAAAGGGAGAAGAATGAGCGAGAAAAGAAATAAAATTTTAATATGGACGAAAGGGAAATTTCGATTTCTAAGATGGAAAACATCCTAATTCAAGGTCTAAAAGGTTCTAAAAGGCCAAAACTATATAAACAGAGCTTTTTCATCGCAATTCCGCCATTCGACCATAGAAAATCAGGCTGCTGAAAAATCGTCGCGAGTTTTGAAAAATTGTTAAAGAGTGGAAAATTTTTAAAAGGAGTTTTTTTTTTGGAATAATTAAAGGTGTTAGATAAATTCGGTGTGCGTTTCCTAGTGCCATACGTTCAAAGGTATATGCCAATTTTGGCCATATTGAACAAAATGAACTAGTGTTGTTTCTTTGAGTGAGATTTAAAGTCCGTGTTCGTATAGGATAACAATAGAAATAAGTTTAAATTAAATTAAGAGAAATTGTAAATTTATTGAAATAAAGAGAGAAATTAAAATTTACATATTTGGTGTAGGGATTTAAGGAAATTTATGTATAAAGGTTTTTTGTGAATAAAATAAGCAAACCAAACCGTACAGTGTTTTTTTTTTATTTTGCATTCGTTAAGTTAATTGCTTGCTACACATTTTTTGGTGGTTCCATCCAGGAACTGTACGGTCTTTGCTTATTTTTTCACTGTTGTTTTTAATTGGTTTGAATATCAAAGTGAAAGAACCGTATTTAGCAAAAGTTGGTCTTGCCCTGAATACCGTATTCCATCGAAATTTTTTTACCAGTACCGTACTCGATTTCGAAGTTCTTATCTCCACATCGTAGTTCATTTGAAATCTTTCATTTACGGATTCTATTTTATATAGAACTCTTCTTCAAGTTCTTAAACAACCAATTGTTGACATTGGTCAAATTTAATCATGGCAACTTTAGATGAACTACTTATTCAAGAAGAAGTTTTAAAAAATAGAATTGAGAAATTAATTGAAAATGGAAAGAAGACAGCTCAGGCCAGAAGAACGCAAGGTTTTTTCGAAACAAAAATTTCCGACTTACGACAGCTCTGGGAAGAGTACACGAAAGTGGATATGCAAATCATGCACCAAGTAAGGTCTAAGAAGTCAGAGGATTCAGGAGAGCATTCCTACGTAAAGGAAGACCACTACGGAAATACTGAAGCCAAATACACCGACTACATGGGCGATCTTGTGGAAGGTTTACGAAAGTTTATCCCTGCAGAAACCAGAAAGGAAACTATTACCACCAATACATCAAATCCTGCGATCCAAACAACTATCGTGCAGCATGAGACTCTGCCGAGAATTTCCTTACCAAAATTTAATGGTGATTTTGACATGTGGCGATCCTTTCACGACTTATTCGTGTCATTAGTCCACAACAATACAAGCCTTAAGCCAGTCCAGAAATTACATCACCTAAAGACTTCCTTAGTCGGAGATGCGGAGCGAATTTTAAGGCATATCCCGGTCACAAATGAAGATTATGAGCCGGCATGGACTAAACTTAAGGAAGGTTTTGAAAACACACGAATATTAGTCAACCACCAATTAAAACGTCTTATAGGTCAGCCCAAATTAAATGTGGAATCAACAAAGAGTTTAAAGGAATTCATAGAAACTATAGAGGAGTGTATGCAGCAACTTTAAAATCTCAATGTGGATACTACATCGTGGGATGTATTACTTATTCATATTTTGGTTCAAAGGCTCCCTTTCGTAACCCTTAGACATTGGGAGGAAGAACTCGGGACACAAAAGGAATTACCCGAGCTAACAAAATTTATGTCGTTTTTAAATACCCGATTGAAAGTTCTACAATCCATTGCTGACACAATCACTTCAAGAAATGCACCAGCGAGACCTACGACTGCCAAGGAAAAAGTAGCATCATACCATATTGTAAGGAGAGACAGATGTCCTGCCTGTGAGGGGAAGCATTACGTTCAGAGGTGTCCTGTTTACAAGCAGATGAGTCCACAGGCAAGGCTCACCACTATCAAGTCAGCAGGTCGTTGTCTTAATTGTCTTTCCAGCAACCACTCACATATCAACTGCACGAGCAAATTCAACTGCTTCAAATGCAAGCAAAAACACCACACATCACTACACGACGATACTCAACACAAGCAGCCTGCCAACAATTCAAGGAAGGTTTCTTCACCATCAAGTGAGGTTCAAGCCTGCCCAAGAAGAGCCATCGACGAAGGCACTAGCCACAGCGCTGACAACACAGTTCAAGCCTTTATTGCAAATCAAAATGTGCATGCCCTTCTTTCTACAGCTCTGTTTTCCGTAAAGGGTAAGCACGGAGAAAGACACATCTTACGGTGTCTTATAGATCCAGGATCACAATCCTCGTTCATCACCCAAGCTGCGTGCCAAAAATTGGGTGCTAGTTGTTCGCCAACATCCATCTCAATCACCAGTGTAAATGAGACTACAGCGGCCAATGCAAGGAGTCAAACCACTTTACAACTACAAGGGTGCAATTCTGAACCACAGCAAATTAACGAAACGTTTTTGGTTATCCAAAAAATTACGGATCCACTTCCAAAATACAAAATCCACAAGAGAGACCTCGGACACATAGTGGGACTGCCATTAGCCGACTCAACATTTTGGAAACCGGGACGAATAGATGCTTTGCTAGGAGTCAACGCATATTCAAAAATCGTACTAGAAGGCGTAGTAAAAGGAACGAAATCATCTGTAGTTGCAATCAACACACTCTTTGGTTGGATATTATTAGGACCAACAACAAGTGTACCACAAAACAATTCAATTGCGCTGACAGTCACAACCGAAGATTTAAGTCATCAAATTTCTAAATTTTGGGAAATTGAGGAAGTTCCATCAAGTCCTATGCTCACTAAGGAAGAGAAACAGTGCGAAGAATGTTTTCAAGCCTCTCATAAGCGCCTTAGCAACGGCCAATATGAAGTGAAACTACCCTTTGTCAACAACCAATCGCCAATATTGGGAGAATCTAAACCACAAGCGTTAAAACGATTCAATGCGTTAATGAAGAAATTTCAAAAATTTCCAGATCTAGCCAAGGACTATGCAAAGTGCCTAAATGAATACTTGGACTTAAACCAAATGCAAATGGTGGAATCAGGAAATGCCGAAACATCACATTATTACATCCCCCACCATGCGGTTTTTAAAGACAGTACCACTACCAAATTGCGAGTCGTCTTCGATGCCTCATGCAAAACAACCAACGGCAAATCTTTGAACGACTTTCTGCTAAAGGGAACAACTATACAACATAAGCTATTTTCAATACTACTAAATTGGCGTAAACATAAAATCGCTATAACAGGAGATATTGAAAAAATGTATAGGATGATTTGGATGCATCCGGACCATCAAAATTTTCAACGGATAATATGGAAACATCCAACTGAACCAAGGCTACAGGAGTACCAACTGAAAACCGTGACATTCGGTACAACCTCTGCGCCGTACTTAGCAATCAGAACGTTGCATCAGTTAGCAGAAGATGAGAGAGAAAGATGGCCACGAGCTTCCGAAGCCACCTTAAAAAACTTCTACGTCGACGATCTGCTAGCAGGCGCCAATGATGTAGCTGATGCCAAGAAATTACAAAGGGAATTAATTGAAATGTTGAACTCCGGCGGATTCAACCTTCGAAAATGGGCAAGCAATAGTCCAGACCTGTTGTCCCACTTACCCAAGGAATATCTTCAATCAAAGGACAGCTTATTATTTGGAGACGAAGATCACATTAAAACATTAGGCATTCGATGGCATCCTGCAACAGACCATTTCACGTTCCAAATCACAGCAAAACTACAGAGCAAGGCTTCCACTAAACGGACCATCTTGTCTGAAATTGCATCTCTCTACGATCCACTAGGATGGTTGTCACCAGTAATAATAGTTGCAAAGATACTGATTCAAGAACTTTGGATTACCGGCTGCTCATGGGATACTCAAGTCTCTGGTTCCATAGCACAAAAATGGGAAGGCTTTAAGGGAGATCTAGTAAATTTGAATCAATTAAGGATTCCCAGATGGATTGGCTACACTCCCAGTGCAAACCTTCAACTCCACGGATTTTGCGACGCTTCTAACAAAGCATATGCAGCAGTCCTGTATCTACGTGTGGAGTATAACAACAAAATTGAATGCACATTGTTAACATCGAAAACCAAAGTGGCTCCTGTCAAACCAACAACCATACCACGGTTAGAACTAAATGGGGCATTAACTCTAGCACGTCTCATCAAAACAATCAATAACGATATGGAGTTTAAAAATGTACCAATCTATGCCTGGACAGACTCAACAATAGTCCTACAGTGGATCAAAGAGCATCCATCACGATGGAAAACTTATGTTGCCAACAGAGTCGTTGAAATACAGGAAATCATCAAATATGACAATTGGCATCACATCCCAACTAATCAAAATCCAGCTGATATTGCGTCAAGAGGTACTACAGTACTACACCTGCAGTCAAATGACATGTGGTGGAAAGGTCCAGATTGGCTAAGTCAAACCGAAAGCTCCTGGCCCATCAGTCAGAAAACGTCAGATCGGACTGAATTGGAAGCCAAGAACACTGCAAATAAAACTTTCAACATCACTATTAAAGAGGATATATTATATAAGTATTCATCCTTCACACGGCTCATCCGAATCCTTGCCAATATGCTTCGCTTTATTCAAAATTGTCGAAGATCATCGGCAAGACAACTCAAAATTAGTTATTTCAAACAAGCCGAAAGCGTTGTTTTTCGTCTTGTACAACAAAGCAGTTTCAAAGATGAATACAATAATTTGTCCAACAAAACTCCAATACATACCAAAAGCAAGCTCCTACAACTAAATCCCTTTATGGACGATCAAGGGTTAATTAGAGTTGGAGGTCGTTTACAAAATGCTAACATCACTTTCAGCAAGAAGCATCCTATCATACTCCCCAAGGATCATCACATAACACGACTAATAATAGACAAAATTCACAAGGAAACATTGCATGGAGGACTCTCACTAGTACTGGCCACTAGTCGTAATAATTATTGGATACTAGATGCACGCCGTACAATTACGAGTCAAATCCACAAATGCGTTACTTGCGCACGTCATCGCAAAGAGACAATCACACAATTAATGGGCAATTTACCTGATGAGCGGGTAAATATAAGTAAACCATTCAGTCGAGTAGGAATTGATTATGCCGGACCAATCATTATAAAGACATCACACTGTCGTAAGGCAAAACAGTTGAAGGCGTACTTCTGTATTTTTATCTGTATGGTCACCAAGGCAGTCCATATTGAAGCAGTATCATCGTTAGCTTCAGAAGCCTTTCTCGCAGCTCTGAAAAGATTTGTGTCAAGAAGAGGTCTGTGCACTGACATCTTCTCTGATTGTGGAACGAACTTCATTGGAGGCAAAGGGCTAATAGACAAAGATCTACAAGAAGCAATTTCAAAATCAACACCAATAGCAGCAGAATACTTGGCGTCCAAATCGATACAGTGGCACTTTAACCCACCCGCTGCACCACACTTTGGCGGGCTTTGGGAGGCTGGAGTGAAATCTATAAAGAGTCACTTAAGAAGAAGCTTAGGGAATGCCATTTGTACCTTCGAAGAATTTTCAACAATGCTAGCACAGATTGAATGCTGCCTCAACTCCCGTCCACTCTCATACATCAGCAACGACCCTAGTGATATTTTTATATTGACACCTGGACATTTTTTAATTGGAGATGCACTAAATGCTGTCCCTGAACCAGATTGTACCGACGAGAAAATACCTCCGTTACAAAGATGGAGGCATCTACAACAACGAGTAAGACATTTCTGGAAAAGGTGGTCCAGAGATTATCTCCACCAACTACAACACAGACCCAAATGGTTTAAACCACAAAGAAACATACAGATTGGAGATATTGTTTTATTGAAGAACGAGAGCTTACCTCCAACATATTGGCCATTGGGCAAGATTGAAGAGGTGTATCCAGGCCAAGACGGGCTAATCAGAGTAGTCCAAGTACGAACCCAAAACAGCTCTTTTAAGAGACCAGTCTCCAAGCTGACACGTCTTCCAATCGACTCCTCGATCTCCGAGACAACAACAAATACGTAACATATTCAAGTCTGTGTCATCCATGTTTTGTGTTGTCCCTAAAAAATAAACAAGTTTTTAATTAGTTTCCATTGCAGATGGAATATTATGGAGAAGATGGAGTCATCACTATTTTAGAAGACATCTATTTCTCACCTGTGTCCAGTCCAATCCCTGATGACGAGATGACCCAAGAAGTTGTTCCTGAGGTTCCACCACCATCATCCTCAAGGAGTCCCAATGTCAGCACCAGTGAAGGTCGTCGTCCAAGAGTAGGGCAGTTAGATGACACCACGCATACCAAACCACGTTTGACCCAGCCTGCTATAATCAATGGAGCAAAGTTAACCGATCTAGAGCGCTTACGTATAACAACGAACATTAAGGAATTTCGAGACAGAATAGAAAATAGCTTTCAAAGTTTCACCACCAGGGAAGGAGTTAGAATGTATTTGCCAAAGGAAGTACTTGTACGAATCAACTTCGAAGAGATAAGGAAGCGGAAGAACCACGAGAAGACGATCAACCTACCAGACCGCTACCAAGTTCGGTTAAGAGTCAGAGCGGATGATTCCCTTGTATTCTCCCACTATCACAAACGAGGAGTGGTAAAACGTTTGCAACGGACAAAAAATATGTTGAACAAAGATGTTCAACGGCGGGGAGAATGTTGAGAACAACCATAAAAAAGCAACCTAAAATGAAATGAAATTATAAATATGAATTAAATATATATCAAATGATACTTATGTATACTTGTCCACTTGAAGTAATTAAACAACCTGAAATAAGAAAAAAGTTAAACAAAAATAGAAATAATGTAATCATGTACCGATATTGAAGTTTATCAACAACATGATAACAAGCGATAAAACACACAAGCTAAAGATTTCAGGGATTCTTCAAGGGAAGAACCCTGACCAAAACAAAGATCGCACCGTCGGAAATTGCCGCACAAATACACAAAAACTTAAAAAACATTAAACTTTTAAGCGAACATATACAAAAATACAACATAAAATTGAAATTAAACGACACAATTTACAAAAACAATACAACATAAAACAATAATAACAAATCCAATACCGGCACACCTTAACCTAACTTTCACTTCGCGTTTTTTTTATGCGACGAAATCGCGAAAATAACAAACAATTTGATGACCGCGCGAACTCCCCGAGAGGTGCACTAAAGCGACCACGGCGGTACACCTGGATAAACCGCGTAAAAAACGGCAAACTTCGCGAAGAAAAACGCAGATGTCCACAACGAATTTGGCACTCTGCGAACTGACATCCATCAGCTGATAGTGCCAGTAGATAATTTCAGCACCGCTGAATATAAATAAAACGTCTAAAAAATGCGACGTTTTGTAAAAAAGCTAAAAAAAGGGTTTAAAAATTAGAAAATATTCGCCATAAGTGGGAGAGAGAAAGGGAGAAGAATGAGCGAGAAAAGAAATAAAATTTTAATATGGGCCGTATTTTTTTAATGAACTGGGTTTTGAGTTCATTAAAAAAACGGCAAGGGAAATTTTGCAAAACCTCAACTGAATCTATCTTCAGAGTATTTATCATAAATAGCTGTTGCCTTGGTGATATTCAATTCAAAGTTTGGTTTCGTATATATTTAGACACATGAGGATATTGTCTAGGGCATAGAGAATACGCTTCACAAATTAGTCTTTTACCCTCAGAATCCACTGGATTTGGTATCACTGTCAAGTGATAAAACATTTAAAGAATATCAATTCGGAAAATATCTGAAAATGTTTGCCATATAGATTTCCACCATAGAAGAGAAAAACGCACAGTTTATTTGTTATTTAAATCAATTTAATGTGTAAAATAAGTTGGAAAATATATATTTTAATTTATACTGTCTGCTTGCGGCAACAAACAAGATAACTTGAACCATTAGTTGCTTTTAAAAGAACTAAAATAAAATAATTAAAATGAGACGTTGTTCTTTCAAAGCTTTTCCCACAATTTGTCCAACAGTTGTGGTATTTTCAAACCCTTCTCAGATTACTGTATCCTGTAGTAAGCGCCTTTACTTCTCCCTTTCTGTAATATACATATATTAAATGAGTTTTTAAAAAACTAGTCATCCCGATACTTACAAATTTCTGTTTTCCATTATGTCACACAAAATTCACAAAATTAAAATGACATTTCTCCTTCGATTTGAAGTTGGCCGCATTCGGGAAAGCAGGGAAATTTTAAAATTTCCCAGTAACCTCGATAGAGACCCAGATAAAACCTGGGTTTTCGGATTTGTATGGCGAAGAACCAGCCAGTTCATTAAAAAAACACGGCCATGGACGAAAGGGAAATTTCGATTTCTAAGATGGGAAACATCCTAATTCAAGGTCTAAAAGGTTCTAAAAGGCCAAAACTATATAAACAGAGCTTTTTCATCGCAATTCCGCCATTCTACCATAGAAAATCAGGCTGCTTAAAAATCGTCGCGAGTTTTGGAGAATCGTTAAAGAGGAAAATTTTGAAAAGAGTTTTTTTTTGAAATAATTAAAGGTGTTAGATAAATTCGGTGTGCGTTTCCTAGTGCCATATGTTCAAAGGTATATGCCAATTTTGGCCATATTGAACAAAATGAACTAGTGTTGTTTTTCTTTGAGTGAGATTTAAAGTCCGTGTTCGTGTAGGATAACACAATAGAAATAAGTTTAAAATAAATTAAGAAAAATTGTAAATTTATTGAAATAAAGAGAGAAATTAAAATTTATATATTTGGTGTAGGGATTTGATGAAATTTATATGTTAAGGTTTTTTTGTGAATAAAATAAGCAAACCAAACCGTACAGTGTTTTTTTTTTAATTAAATTTGCATTGTTTAAGTTAATTGCTTGCTACACAAGTGTTCAAATTGTTAAAGCGATCAACTTTTTTTTCACATTCACGGTGTTTTTAAATTCTTTTATTTAACTTACACTGTTTGTCGTCAAATCTTGGAAGTTAAATTTGACCCACTTCCCGGTTTCGGATAGAGCTGAAATTTTGCATACACGTTTAGTTTGGATGACAATGCAATCTGGCCATTTTGTAAAAATATCAAGATGGCGGTTCCAAAATGGCGCTCATTTATTTAACTTACACTGTTTGTCATCAAATCTTGGAAGTTAAATTTGACCCACTTCCCGGTTTCGGATAGAGCTGAAATTTTGCATACACGTTTAGTTTGGATGACAATGCAATCTGGCCATTTTGTAAAAATATCAAGATGGCGGTTCCAAAATGGCGCCCGATTTTTGAAATTGTGCTCCGCGGCCCTCTGACATGGGCATCAAATGAAAGGATATGACAGGTAGAACACAGTAAGCTATGTGGCGTCATTCCAAATTCAAAATGGCGGCCAACACTTACACTGTTTGTCGTCAAATCTTGGAAGTTAAATTTGACCCACTTCCCGGTTTCGGATAGCGCTGAAATTTTGCATACACGTTTAGTTTGGATGACAATGCAATCTGGCCATTTTGTAAAAATATCAAGATGGCGGTTCCAAAATGGCGCTTATTTATTTAACTTACACTGTTTGTCGTCAAATCTTGGAAGTTAAATTTGACCCACTTCCCGGTTTCGGATAGAGCTGAAATTTTGCATACACGTTTAGTTTGGATGACAATGCAATCTGGCCATTTTGTAAAAATATCAAGATGGCGGTTCCAAAATGGCGCCCGATTTTTGAAATTGTGCTCCGCGGCCCTCTGACATGGGTATCAAATGAAAGGATATGACAGGTAGAACACAATAAGCTATGTGGCGTCATTCCAAATTCAAAATGGCGGTCAACACTTACACTGTTTGTCGTCAAATCTTGGAAGTTAAATTTGACCCACTTCCCGGTTTCGGATAGAGCTGAAATTTTGCATACACGTTTAGTTTGGATGACAATGCAATCTGGCCATTTTGTAAAAATATCAAGATGGCGGTTCCAAAATGGCGCCCGATTTTTGAAATTGTGCTCCGCGGCCCTCTGACATGGGTATCAGATGAAAGGATATGACAGGTATAACACATTAAGCTATGTGGCGTCATTCCAAATTCAAAATGGCGGCCAACACTTACACTGTTTGTCGTCAAATTTTGGAAGTTGAATTTGACCCACTTCCCGGTTTCGGATAGAGCTGAAATTTTGCATACACGTTTAGTTTGGATGACAATGCAATCTGGCCATTTTGTAAATATATCAAGATGGCGGTTCCAATATGGCGCTCGATTTTTGAAATTGTGCTCCGCGGCCCTCTGACATGGGTATCAAATGAAAGGATATGACAGGTAGAACACAATAAGCTATGTGGCGTCATTCCAAATTCAAAATGGCGGCCAACACTTACACTGTTTGTCGTCAAATCTTGGAAGTTAAATTTGACCCACTTCCTGGTTTCGGATAGAGCTGAAATTTTGCATACACGTTTAGTTTGGATGGTAATGCAATCTGGCCATTTTGTAAAAATATCAAGATGGCGGTTCCAAAATGGCGCCCGATTTTTGAAATTGTGCTCCGCGGCCCTCTGACATGGGTATCAAATGAAAGGATATGACAGGTAGAACACAATAAGCTATGTGGCGTCATTCCAAATTCAAAATGGCGGTCTACACTTACACTGTTTGTCGTCCAATCTTGGAAGTTAAATTTGACCCACTTCCCGGTTTCGGATAGAGCTGAAATTTTGCATACACGTTTAGTTTGGATGACAATGCATTCTGGCCATTTTGTAAAAATATTAAGTTGGCGGTTCCAAAATCGCGCCTGATTTTTGAAATTGTGCTCCGCGGCCCTCTGACATGGGTATCAAATGAAAGGATATGACAGATAGAACACAATAAGCTATGCGGCGTCATTCCAAATTCAAAATGGCGGCCAACACTAAATTGCGGAAAGCTTATAATAGACTAAAAAGTAGAAAATATAACCGATCAACTTCCAATTTTGCACACACTCGTAGTTCGGGTGGTTAATGTGTATGAATGATGAGATGAATAGTTGAGTTAAGGGTGAGTTGATAATAAAGAAGCAATACACGTTACAAAAAATCACAAACAAACACAGAGATGCTGCTGTCAACTAAATTCAACTACTCAAATACTGAACTCATGTCCGTATGCATAATTTCAACTAAACCCAGGTAGCAGAGCTGAGTCGAGTTCAGTCAACCTTAACCCAACTCGACTCCCGTTTACATGTAGTTAGACTTGGGTTCAACTTGAGTTCAACTCATCATGTATAAGTACTAAATGCAATCTGACCTTTTTGTAAAAAAATCAAGAAGACGGTTCCGAGATGGCGGCCGTTTTTGCAATTATGTTCCACCGAGCCCACGACATGGGTATCAAATGAATACAGTAAACTGTGTGACGTAATTTTAAATCTAATAGAATTGCCATCATAAAATGGCGGAATACATATAATAAACTAAAAAGTAGAAAATAAAATAAATGGTTAAAAATTTTTTTAAAAAAAAAATTCTTTTCATTAACTAAAAAATGTACTGAAAAGTAAAAAATAAAAAATATTTTAAAGAAAGCGTGAAATTTCAATTTTAATGAAAAAGTTAATTAAAAGAATGGCGCATTTTTCATCAAAAATTGAAAATATAACTGTAAATCGCGTGAGATTTACAATAACCCTCAATTTTTTGCTTTGCTAATTTCAAATTCTAACAAAATTTTTTGATGAAAAATGCGCCATTCTTTTAATTATGGTCCAGGATGGCGGCCGAATTTTGCAATTGTGTTCGCCGACTCCCCGACATGGGCCAACACAAAATGGCTGAATGCGGCCAACACAAAATGGCTGAATGGCGATTACCTTTTTCTTTAAAACCCACTCGGTTAGGGTATCAAATGAAAGTGTATGAAGGAGTCTGATGATTAAACCAAGTAGCATAAAGTGCTAGAGTTCATTTAATGCTGTAGAGTATGAGGTCCCACCGAAGCCAAGGTGGGAAAAGTGCTAAGGACTGATTGGTATGATGGTCAAAGATTAAGGTATACATAAATAATATACACAAATACCCAAAATAGGATTTCAAAGTGTATTTTAATTTTTTTAATACGCTTTTATCAAGTAACCCCCTGTTCGCCTGCCCAGAAAGTAACCCCCTTTTCTCCTGCCAGCCACCTTTTCCGGTTTAGAATTATCACTCACTACAACGGACGTAGGGCTGCTAGCCGCTATTCGGAAATATAAGAATTGTTAGGTAATAAAGATATTAATATTCAATACATGTTTTAATACTAAAAGATCTCTTCATAATATTAGCCTTACCCCTTATCGGTCCACTGGAGGAGTCGACTTTTGAATTATCCGCTCTCTTGAAAATAAAATGAATTCAAACAGAACAGAAAAACGTAAACTATTGGAAACAGCAACGCAAAGAAAACGACGATTCGAAAAGGTAAGACAAAAGCGCGAAGAAAAAAAAGCGAAATTAAGTGAGACAGAGACAAAAAGAATAAAAATACATTTAAATTTGTACATGAGGCAGTATAGAGCCAATGAAATGCCCGAGAGGCGGGCAAGTCGATTAAAAGATTTACGAGAGTTTGATTTTCAAGCAAGAAATTCTCAATCGGAGAACGAGCGAGTAGTCCGTCTACAGTATTTACGTAGCCATAATGCTGAAAGCAGGGTACTACAAAAAGCTACAGTTACTAGTTTTGAGAAAGATATTCACACATTTTGTGATAAGGTATGTGAAATTTGTACAAAAAGGTGCTAGCAATACCAGATAAGTCAATGGAGTGTGAACCTAGAAAATGCGCCTTTTCTACCGGACGAACTGCAGCGAAAATCCACTTTGATTTTGTGTAGTCGTTGTAAGGCCTACGTAAATAGCAGGAAACATTTACCTCCATCAAAAGCATTTTGGAACAATCTTGACCCAGGTATTCTGCCAAAAGTCATTGCAGATTTATCTCAAGCGGAGCAACGGGTACTCTCACGAATAATTCCCTTCGTTAAAGTTGTTAAATTGAGCGGGACGTTCGGTCAATATGCCTTTCGCGGTCAAGCTGTACTCTTTGCTCAGAATATATTCGAGGTAACAGAAAAACTACCGAATATGCTACCAAGATCATCTGACAAAGCAGGTATTATCGTCATAACTGAACGTTTAGAGAATCTTAATGTCACCAGAGAATTCTCAATATGTAGGCAAAAAGTCAACTTGGCATTATCATGGTTGATTACAAATAACCCGCTATATAAAGATGTCACTATAGACAAGACTGTTCAATTAAGTGAAAGAGATATAGTACGATTATATGAGGAGCCTCTACAAAATAATATTGAAAACATTGATGAACCTCAACAGGAGAAATTTGCATATGCACCGGTAAGTGATTCATCAAGAATCGTACGCGCTTCGTGGCATCAAGCAAATAATTCTATATTTACATCAGGTTTTGCAGGAGGGCAATGTTGTGCAATGGTGTTAGCAAATATCGTTAAAGCAACTCTTCTTTCACCATCGAGCTGGACAACGAACACGCTGAACACAAACATGATAGAAGGCGATAATATATACAAAAAAATTCGCTCGCTGTCTGAAACAGACCCTGCTGCATATCCTGTTAGGACTGACGGATACTTGTTCGTTCGAAATTTTGATATACAGTAGAGCGTCGATAATCCGGATTAATTGTGACCGGACCCTGTCCGGATTATCAAAATGTCCGGATTTTCGAACAGGACCAAAAAAGGTCGTTTCAGTTCATAACAAAGAGAAAACTTGCTAAAACCTGGCTAAATAGAAAAAGTTTTGAGTATGCACAGAGAACAATACAATACAGGTTGTACTAACAGCGTGTAGGTCGCGACTAATGCCGGCCTTACACCATAGCTGCATATGCGTTTTTTTATCATTTATATGTGGAATAAATCGTAGTAGGCCGCTTTGCTTCGAAAAGCGGGTAATTCCTGAGCCTGGCCGTGCCACATAAAAAAAATGTATTCACTCGAATTTTTTTCCACTAGAATCGAATCCGGATTATCGACGGTCCGGATTTTTGACGTCCGGATTATTGACGCTTTACTGTAATCAAAAATGACTTATTTATGTTTGATCATAATCTTCGTATAGTATATGATTTAGAGTCAGCTCTTTTCGGGAGTTTAAAAGACAGAGCCAATCAATCAAATATTGGGTTAACACTTACACAGGCTCTTGAAGAACTGTTCGCGACTCATAAAGCGGGCGTGCTAATATCAGAGGGGAAATCATTAGGGGTCATGTACTACGATGGAAGATACTATTTTACTGATTCTCATTCATGTGGAGCAAAAGGTTCAAAGGCAAAGGAAGGAGGCAAAGCCTGTATAATTCAATGTGACAATATGGACGAATTTGTGAGAATATGCAAACGAACAACTGGATCTAGAAACACTCAGTTTACTATAGATTATATTGATGTTTATCCGTCTTCAACTGTTCACGGCAATACCTTGGAGACTGAGATACAGCCACTGCAAATCATTCAAAATACAATACGCGAACCTGAATCGCCCCGCATATCTTCTTGTCTTTCGATATCTGCTTTCAAAAATATACCTTTGCAGACATCTGTAATGGCTCCCATTGATGTCATGCAACCTCATGTTGAGGATGAATTGGAAGTGTCTAGTAACCTTAATCAAATTATGTATACGTAAAACGACAGATAATATAGTCAACGATGATTACGAAATGAAAGCAGAAGAATTTGCTTGGTTTTTCCTGTTTCCATATGGCAACAATGGACTAAAAGAACCACGATCAGTTCGAATTACGCCACTGGACTACTTTCAGGTCAGATTATTAGGCAATGACACTAGATTTCAGCGCAATGACTATCTATTTTACGCTTTGTCCATGTTCGAATATTATAGGCAAAAAAAAAATCGGAATCAAGAGGGACAGATTGAAGATATACACTTATACATTAAAAATTTACGTGGTTCGGCGGCTTACTGGAGCGCTGCGTTAAACGACCTCTTAGCTCAAATTAGAACTCTGGGGCCCCCCCACATATTTTCTGACTTTTAGTTCAAACGATCTAAATTGGTTAGATCAACGTAAAGCTCTTCTGATTGCTGACAGTAGACCCGAAGTGGATCCCAGTTCTTTGACTATATATGAGACTCAATGTCTCATCGAGAAATATCCAATCATATTGAGTCGACACTTCATGGTCCGAGTTAGAGCGTTGATAAAATACATTCAGAATAATGATGAAATCATAGGTGGCAAAGTGAAGGACCACTGGTGGCGTATCGAATTTCAGAATCGTGGTAGTCCTCACCTACACATGCTAGTATGGATTGAAAACCACCCAGGATTTGACACTGATGAAGGTATCCAACAGCTTGATCGAGTGGCTTCTTGTAAATTACCTTCCCATGACGAGAATCCAGAACTTCACAAACTTGTAAAAAAATGTCAGATCCACAGACACACCCATACATGTACAAAGAATAACACTACAGTAGCATGTCGATTCAATTTTCCACGACAAGAATGTAATAAGACTCGAATAATCTCATTCGTCTGACGATTTTATACGTAGCGGAGGAAGAATATGTTTACTTGAACGTCGAAAAGAAGATGCTTGGGTAAATAATAGGCTAGTGCAAATACGATTTAAATGCTTCAAAACAAAAAAAAATTAATAGCAGGCAAGGCTCAGCAGTTAAATGTGGTCAAGGCTATAACTAAGAGAAAAAAAAACTTTTAAACACGAAAAAGGGGAAATATTAAAATGGCGATGCTATTTAGGGGTTGAAAACGGTTTTTAACTTCCCAGTATAGGAAGTTATTGTAATCGGTCCGAAAATCGAAATCGAAAATTTCAACGTATTTTCATCTTTCAAGGTCCCAGGAGCATTTTAAGCAAAAAATTGGGAGGAAGTATGTGTGTGTGTGTGTATGTGCGTACGGATGTGGTCATTTTTTCCTGCACGATATCGCGCGAACCAAAACTGATATCGACTTCGTTGAAGTGTTGTTCGAAGCGTATTAACCGAAATATGATCTGAAAAGAATTTCATGAAATTCGGTCCAGCCGTTTTTTTGTTTGGCGACGTAAGTGATTTTTGTAGCTGCACGATATCTCCCGAACCACGAAAGATATTGACTTACTTGAGGTGCCGTTCGAAGCGTATTAGCGACAGTATTATTTGAAAAGATTTTTATAATATTCGGTCCAGCGGTTTTTTGGTTTAAATGACTTAAGTGATTTTTGTACCTGCACGATATCGCGCGAACTATAAAAGATATCGACTTAGTTTAGGTGCCGTTCGAAGAGTATTAACCAAAATATGATCTGAAAATAATTTCATGAAATTCGGTCCAGCCGTTTTTTTGTTTGAGCGACGTAAGTGATTTTTGTAGCTGCACGATATCTCCCGAACCACGAAAGATATTGACTTACTTGAGGGGCCGTTCGAAGCGTATTAGCGACAATATAATCTGAAAAGATTTTTATAATATTCGGTCCAGCGGTTTTTTGGTTTAAATGACTTAAGTGATTTTTGTACCTGCACGATATCGCGCGAACTATAAAAGATATCGACTTTGTTGAGGTGCCGTTCGAAGAGTATGAACCAAAATATGATCTGAAAAGATTTTCATAAAATTCGGTCGAGCCGTTTTTTTTTGTTTAAGCGGCGTAAGTGATTTTTGTACCTTCACGATATGGCCCGAACCACAAAAGATATTGACTTACTTGAGGTGCCGTTCGAAGCGCATTAGCGACAATATAATCTGAAAATATTTTTATAATATTCGGTCCAGCGGGTTTTTGGTTTAAATGACTTAAGTGATTTTTGTACCTGCACGATACCGCGCGAACTAAAAACTATATCGACTTCATTGAGGTGCCGAAAAACATTATTACATCAATTTTATATACATTTTCGTCATCCTAATCTTGTAAGTGCGCACATTTAGTTTGACATTTTAGCGAAAATATTGATAAACAATTGTGACAAATTCTCGGTATTATGCATATATTCTATATTGCCTATTGTTCATTTATTATTAAAATATCCAATCATAATATTCAACATCCGTCATACTGGGAAGTTGATCGTGTGGACCGAAAGGGTCGAACCCACATCCCAACTAGTTTGTGATTTGCGGTGAAACATGACCTCCTAGTGGAAAACGCTTCATGCAAAAGTTGTAGATAATAAAAAAATCTATAACTTTTGTATATAACATATTTTGACATAACCTCAAATTCTATAAGAAAATGGCGGAAACCCGATTTTTCAGTTTTTAATTTTTTTCTCACGTAAAATTAATTCAATTTAAATGAAAATTTGTAAGAATATACCTTGTATTGTGTTAAATAAGCATGATTTTTTCTTGGTTTGAAAAACGAATGGTTTCCTAGATATTGACATTTTTCGAAAAAAATACCCTAATTTTGCAAGAACAACTTTATTGGCGTTTTTTCGGATTTCGATGTTCAAATAAGTGCTCAATTAACCGTTGAAATGTCTACTTTCAAATGGTCTATATATGTTAATACTTTATTCTTCATTAAACTGCTTAAAATTAAGAAAAACCGAAAAAGGACTTTTCGGATCACGAATTTTCAATTTTACAACTTTTTTAACATTTTGAATTATTTCCGTTAATGACGGTTAAATTTTAATGACAGAACTTATTTTCATATAATATTACTTAAATTAAATAAAGTTAATTGCAAAAGTGGCACACACCATCCGCAACATTTTAAGTAAATAAAAAATAAAAAAAATAATATGTACGTATAAATTTTGTTTCACTTGAATTACCCGCCCAAACCCAATTACCCGCCTTGGGTGGGCGATTTCAAGACTGGCAGACACCACTTAAACGCACTTTACTAGTACGGGCCAAGATTTGTGATGCTGGCTTGTAGAAGAGCACGTGCTGATTAAGTTTGAAATCTAAATAAAAAAAATGTTTATCGACTAGAATCTGCTCTCGTCGTAAAATAACAAGGTGAAAATCTATGGTAGTATTTTTTCCTAGCATTCAACACGAAATATTTGAACAAGTTAGTGATTCAGACGAGCTTATTGATGAAGAACCAGCAAAGAGTCTTGATATCGAAAATGAAGACATCGATGACATCGATAATTTTGAAGAGCCTACCCAATTTGAAATTTCGATCGATGAAAAAGAAAATCCGCAATGTAAAAAACCTAAATTTAATTAAAATAATTAATTGTTCAATTTGTTAGTTTTATAAATGTGAAAAAACTATATGTGTTACTCATATGTGCTTAACAATTATAATGATCGTGCCAAAATTTGTAATAAAAGTAAAATCATAAGAGTTACCGACAGTGTAATAATTCAAAATGTTAAAAAAGTTGTAAAATTGAAAATTCGTGATCCGAAAAGTCCTTTTTCGGTTTTTCTTAATTTTAAGCAGTTTAATGAAGAATAAAGTATTAACGTATATAGACCATTTGAAAGTAGACATTTCAACGGTTAATTGAGCACTTATTTGAACATCGAAATCCGAAAAAACGCCAATAAAGTTGTTCTTGCAAAATTAGGGTATTTTTTTTTCGAAAAATGTCAATATCTAGGAAACCATTCGTTTTTCAAACCAAGAAAAAATCATGCTTATTTAACACAATACAAGGTATATTCTTACAAATTTTCATTTAAATTGAATTAATTTTACGTGAGAAAAAAATTAAAAACTGAAAAATCGGTTTTCCGCCATTTTCTTATAGAATTTGAGGTTATGTCAAAATCCTTACTAATATTATAAATGCGAAAGTAACTCTGTCTGTCTGTCTGTCTGTCTGTCTGTCTGTCTGTCTGTCTGTCTGTATGTTACGCTTTCACGCCTAAACCGCTGGACCGATTTTGATGAAATTTGCAACAGACATAGTTTAGACCTTGGAGACGGACATAGGCTATTTTTTTTTGGAGAAAAAAGGGTTGAAGGGGGTGAAATGGGGTTCAATAAGTTGTAAGGGGATTTATTTTCTTTACTTTTTTTCTATTGTATAAAAAGTAACTGACTGAAAGACAACGCACAACCTAAACCGCTACAGCTAAAGGGCTGAAATTTTTGACAGTGCATCCCTAGCGATTTTTCGAAATTCATCCCCTAAGGGGTTGAAATGGGTTTTTTCCAAACCGCTAAAGCTATAAGGCTGAAATTTTGACAGTACATCCCTATAATGATGTGGACATCCACTAAGAAGCGATTTTTCGGAATTCATCCCCTAAAGGGGTGAAATGGGGTTTTTCCAAACCGCTATAGCTATAGGGCTGAAATTTTGACAGTGCATCCCTATAATGGCGTGGACATCCAGTATAAAGCGATTTTTCGAAATTCATCTCCTAAGGGGGTGAAATGGGGTTTTTCCAAACCGCTATAGATATAGGGCTGAAATTTTGACAGTGCATCCCTATAATGGCGGGGACATCTACTATAAAGCGATTTTTCGAAATTCATCCCCTAAGGGGGTGAAATGGGGTTTTCCCAAACCGCTATAGATATAGGGCTGAAATTTTGACAGTGCATCCCTATAATGGCGTGGACATCCACTATAGAGCGACTTTTCGAAATTCATCCCCTAAGGGGGTGAAATAGGGTTTACCCAAACCGCTAAAGCTATAGGGCTGTAATTTTGACAGTGCATCCCTATAATGGCGTGGTCTTCCACTATTAAAGCGATTTTTCGAAATTCATCCCCTAAGGGAGTGAAATGGGGTTTACCCAAACCGCTGGAGCTATTGGGCTGAAATTTTGACAGTGTATCCTATAGTGATGTGGACATCCACTAAGAAGCGATTTTTCGGAATTCATCCCCTAAGGGGGTGAAATGGGGTTTTTCCAAACCGCTAAATTTATAGGGCTGAAATTTTGACAGTGCATCCCTATAATGGCGTGGACATCCACTAAGAAGTGATTTTTCGAAATTCATCCCCTAAGGGGGTGAAATGGGGTTTTTCCAAACCGCTATAGATATAGGGCTGAAATTTTGACAGTGCATCCCTATAGTGATGTGGACATCCACTAAGAAGCGATTTTTCGGAATTTATCTCCTAAGGGGGTGAAATGGGGTTTTTCCAAACCGCTATAGATATAGGGCTGAAATTTTGACAGTGCATCCCTATAATGGCGTGGTCTTCCACTATAAAGCGATTTTTCGAAATTCATCCCCTAAGGGGGTGAAATGGGGTTTTTCCAAACCGCTAAATTTATAGGGCTGAAATTTGGACAGTGCATCCCTATAATGGCGTGGACATCCACTAAGAAGCGATTTTTCGAAATTCATCCCCTAAGGGGGTGAAATGGGGTTTTTCCAAACCGCTAGAGATATAGGGCTGAAATTTTGACAGTGCATCCCTATAATGGCGTGGACATCCACTATAGAGCGACTTTTCGAAATTCATCCCCTAAGGGAGTGAAATGGGGTTTACCCAAACCGCTGGAGCTATAGGGCTGAAATTTTGACAGTGCATCCCTATAGTGATGTGGACATCCACTAAGAAGCGATTTTTCGGAATTCATCCCCTAAGGGGGTGAAATGGGGTTTTTCCAAACCGCTAAATTTATAGGGCTGAAATTTCGACAGTGCATCCCTATAATGGCGTGGACATCCACTAAGAAGTGATTTTTCGAAATTCATCCCCTAAGGGGGTGAAATGGGGTTTTTCCAAACCGCTATAGATGTAGGGCTGAAATTTTGACAGTGCATCCCTATAGTGATGTGGACATCCACTAAGAAGCGATTTTTCGGAATTCATCCCCTAAGGGGGTGAAATGGGGTTTTTCCAAACCGCTAAATTTATAGGGCTGAAATTTAACAGTGCATCCCTATAATAGCGTGGACATCCACTAAGAAGCGATTTTTCGAAATTCATCCCCTAAGGGGGTGAAATGGGGTTTTTCCAAACCGCTATAGATATAGGGCTGAAATTTTGACAGTGCATCCCTATAATGGCGTGGACATCCACTATAGAGCGACTTTTCGAAATTCATCCCCTAAGGGGGTGAAATAGGGTTTACCCAAACCGCTGAAGCTATAGGGCGGTAATTTTGACAGTGCATCCCTATAATGGCGTGGACATCCACTTAGGAGCGATTTTTTGAAATTTATCCCCTAAGGGGGTTAAATGGGGTTAACCCAAACCGCTGGAGCTGGCTTTAATTTTGACAGTGCATCTCTATAATGACGTGGACATTCACTAAGAAGCAATTTTTCGAAATTCATCCGCTAACGCAGTGAAATGGGGGACATAAACATGCCAATCTCTGCTTCAAAACTTGCAGATTTGTTGAGCAGAGGTGATATACGCAGCAATTTGTTTACCATATTTATTAAAAAAATGCACTATAATAAACCCTTTTAGGGATAATGACAGCTGACTTTTTTGTTTGTTTTTTTTTTGTAGGAAAACATTGCACATAATAAACAGTTTTTATTTAAAGGCGTTGCAAGGCACGCGGGTTTTATGCTAGTATGTTATATACAAAAGTTATAGATTTTTTTATTATCTACAACTTTTGCGTGAAGCGTTTTCCACTAGGAGGTCATGTTTCACCGCAAATCACAAAAAACCGTTTTCAACCCCTAAATAGCATCCTCATTTTAAGATTTCCCCTTTTTTCGTGTTTAAAAGTTTTTTTTCTCTCAGTTATAGCCTTGACCACATTTAACTGCTGAGCCTTGCCTGCTATTAATTTTTTTTTCCAAAAACCTATTTGCACTAGCCTATAATTACAATCCAGATTTATTAAAATTGTGGACTGGTAATATGGACATACAACCTTGTGGGTCTAATGAGGCAATCGCCTTTTACATTGCGAAGTATTTGTCCAAAGGAGAACCACTTAGTTTAGATAAAGGAGTAGCACAGGCTATCCAACAAATACAACGCAATGAAACAGACGTATCTCGCCGACTCTTCCGTATATGTATGAAAATTCTTCACGAAAGGCAAGTATCAGCTCCCGAATGTGCCTATCGATTATGTCACTTACCGCTACGTGATAGTTCTCGTAATTGTGTGTTCCTGAATGAATAAGCCAGAGCAGCGCTACAGAGTGTTTCGTTTTGATGAGCGAGGACAAGCAACTGGATACTGTAGCAATCTCTTCGAAAGGTACGAGAAGCGTCCGTTGCAGCACCCAAATTATGACTTTTCAAGAATGAGTTTAACAGAATTTGCAATGCTCTTAGAAGCCTATTACCAAAAAAGACCAGATGCGACAGAAAAAAGCGTTGATCAAGAAGAAAATGAAATACCACCGAGAACCCGTAGACAATTGATTACATTGACAGATAATTCTAAAATGGCTGTGAGAAATGTACCTGCAACTGTAAGAGTACCATATTTTGTAGCTATGACAGATCCTGAGAATTTCTATTACAGTTTATTACTTCAATACATGCCTTACCGCTTGGAGACGGAATTGTTAGAAGGGTTTCATGACGCAAGAACCGCTTTCTTAGCCCGAGAAGAACAGTTAAAAGCAATCAGCATTCACATGGAACAACATAGAGAGCGCGACCGGCAGCTAGAGATTGCTTTCAATCAAGTGCATGCGTTCGAAATTCTAGAGGAACACGCGTCAACAAATATTGATTATAACGAAGATGTAATGCCAGAACAAGCCATGCCAAATGAACAGTTCGAGTCAGCACGTCAGGCTACGAATATGGACCAAAGACATCACGATGAGCATACAAGCTAAACAAAATGGCGACCAACGGCGGGAGAACCTATTCATAACCGGTGGTGCAGGTACAGGCAAAACCTTCCTATTTAACTTGCTTAAGAACCAAGTTAATCGATGCTACGGAAAGCAGGCGGTGAAGGTGGGTGCCCTAACCGGAGTAGCAGCGCGTTTAGTAGGCGGTTCTACGTTACATAGCTTACTAAAGTTGCCAGTGCAGAAAGACGGTGTCATTGTAAACATGCCTCTCCTCACAGGTAATTACTTAAGAGTCATGCGCCAGGAATGGCAACACGTAGAGTTCTTGTTTGTTGACGAAATTTCAATGGTACCTTATGAGATGTTGTGCATGATCGACGCCCGTGTGCGTCAATTGAAGAACTATAACGAACCGTTCGGAGGCATAAACCTCATGCTTTTTGGTGATCTGATGCAACTGCCTCCAGTGAGAGGAAAACAAGTGTTTCAACAACCAGAACACATGAGGCCAGCTACCTATTTATGGCGGCTATTCATATTAATAGAACTTACCGAAAACATGCGACAACAAGGAGACACTACATTTGCTGACATTTTAAATGCTTTGAGAGTAGGAAATATAAAAAGCGAACACCTTGCAGTTCTTCTTGGTAAAATATCGACGAATATTACTGGTGAGTTCGCGATACATAAAGTATTAAGAATATATCCTACAAACGACCAAGTGGACAAGCACAACGATAAAGTGCTTAAATATTTCAAACTGAAAGGTATTCGAATTTATCAAATCAAGGCCCAGGATCAAATTATTGATGCAACTCGCAACCTGGGAAACAATGGTTTAGAGTCAATCATTCCTCAGGACATGAATAAAACTGGTGGACTCCCAAGTAAACTGACAATTTTTGTAGGTGCGAAAATAATGTTGCGATCTAACATTGACGAGGAGAAAGGGCTCGTCAATGGAAACATTGGCTTCATCTCGGAAATCATCTGGCCTCATTTTCGTCGAGACCAAATGTATGACACCGACATTCCGTCATTAAGAGTAAACTTTGGCAAGGATGGCGAACATGTAATTAGGCCAATAGCAAAACAATTCCCCGCCAAATATATTCATGGCACTGTTGAAAGGCGCATGTTGCCATTGATTCTGAGTTGGGCGTCGACAGTGCATAAGATGCAAGGATGTACGGTGGATTATGCAGTAGTCTATTTGGGACCTCGTACTTTTGCTTCTGGGCAAGCTTACGTTGCTTTAAGTCGGGTAAAATCGCTAAATGGACTTCAGATTGAGGAACTGGACTGCTCAAAGCTCATGGGCGAGAATCCTTGCAACACTGACGCATTGGCGGAAATGGAAAGAATGCGCACTCAGAGATTGAATTTCCATGCGCTAAACTGTGAAAGTAACATAAGGGAACAATAAAACACAGACTTCTTACTCATGTGAATAGTCACGTTGAGACTATGTGTGTATTTTATTTGTAAATATGTAAATATTGTAATATACTTAATTATTATAAAACTGTTAAAAATGCTAACTAAGCGAACTTTTAATGTATTCTGAATCAGTAATAAACATCCTAAAGTTATTTTAAGACTGAAAAGTTGGTATAATATTAGCTGTTTAGCGTCATTCGGAATTCAAAATGGCGGATTATCTTTTTCTTTACAACGCGCTCGGTATGGACAGGAAATGAAAGTGTATGACGAGTATAGAACAGTAATCTGTGTGACACCATTTTAAATCTAACATGGTGGTGACAAGAAAATGGTAGAAGCCATATAATAGACTAAAAAGTAGAAAATAAAATATATAGTTTTAAAAAACTAAAAAATACGCTTTTATTTTAAAATGAACTAAAAAGTAAAAAATAATTTTTAATCTAAAGTTTTTATTGCTCCAGCCAGTATATGGGAACAACCTACGTTTCGAAATGTAAAAAAGCGTGTCCTAGAATAGAGTTGTTATGATATAAAAAAAATGTGAGTGTGCTTAAGACCACACTTTAGAAGTAAAACTTTTGTGCCCAACGGCTAGTAATATGCAATAGATATAGTGGAAAGTCTGTCGGATCTATAGTACGCTTGAGAAAATTCAGGCCAACCACAGATGCAGGAAGAATAGTGACGAATCTACTGACGGACTTGATACAAATACTATTTGAAAATATTTATGAATTCCTATTTACATTAAAACCTAAAAGTAACCGAGTAAAAATAATTTTTATTGGCTAATTTTCTTAAAAGCATACACGCGGTGCACCTAGTACGAATAGCATATAAGTGCGCATCCCACACGGGTATGCATGCTTCCGCCACAGGCATGGATACTACCGCCACAGGCACGAAAATCTAAACATTCGCCTCATGGAAGTAAGCTGGTGACATATGCAAGCGTACATGCATTGCATCCAGAGGTTCATAAAATTGCATGGTTTTTTCCGTCCTGGGTTTCACACATAGCCCGAAAATCTAAGTAACGAGTGCATGCAAGGTGCATGTGTTTGTTGTGCATACTTGTGTGTGCTATTTCGAATGCGGCATTATAGAAAGAGTTAAAAGTAGTCCGACCTTTGCGGGGCATGCATTCCATTCATGGAACATTCCGTCTGGTCGCATTTGAATACACAACACACACTTCTATATTATTTATCAACGAATTGAACGCATGTACGCTTGGATATGTCACCAGCTGTATGCATGCTCCGCTCCCGCTACATTCATGATCATTAATAATTGCATCCGCATTGGCATAGACTATTCTAAACCCAGGTATTGTTTTACCAAGCAGTCCGCCTACCACATACAATGAAGCTTTACCTACGCGAACGGGAGCCAGTCTACTTGAGTATGGTATTGGCACCCTTTATGGCGACCTAGCCAATTACCTGATTACTTCGTCCCATACAATCTTTTAGGGATACAATTAATTTTAAAGGGAGCAAAGAGATATGCAATCAACCTTTTTTCAAATTCTTCTTTCTATGTGTAGTTGAAAATAATTTATTTTGGCTGATTAAACCGAATTCGAAGCATAAAGTTGAAAAAACATTTTTTACAAACCTTTATATTTTCAGTCGATGTAGGGATAGTTTCAGCCCTTTACTATTATCCCTTATCATAAAATTTGCTTTGTTATAAATCAACCACTTTTGAATATAAATATTTGCAAAAAATTTATTTTATATGATTGTTTTTGATTTTAATTAAAATTATCGCAAAAATCCTTAAAAAAGGGAGTTTTTAAGCATATTTAAAGGTGACATGCATATTTTAAGACTGTGGGACCCCGATTTTCGTAATCAGCGACCCAAAAAACATATCAGGAACGATTTTCACAACAGTGTAATGTTTTGAACTAAACGATTCGTCGATTTATGCAAGTTAAAAAAATTGTAATTTAAAAAGGGGAAAGGTCCAGCACATCTCACCAAAGGGGAAGTGGGTGCCAATTTTAAACAACAGCACCTCACACATTTAATTCACCACTCCCTTTTGGTATTCTAAGCACCCAAACCACCCCTGAAAATTCTTCTCGTATATGCCGCTTCCAACATGTCAGTCAACTCCAAAGTGTCCGCGGCATAAGCCCGGCCAGTGACCAAACCACAAGAAAAATCTGAAATAATTCACCTCTACAGAATGGTGAATTTGTATTCCTATAATGAGATAAAGCAAAGTCTGGGCGACAACGTAGCTAACATGCCAGAAAATTTATGCAGTAAGGCAGAGTGTATTTTAGCTGTTGCATACACAGCCCCGAGTTTCTTCGTCTCTCGTACCCTTTCCCATCGTTATACGAAAGTTCTGACGATTTTTCATGTGTGAGAGCGTTACACGAATGAAATTGATTCACTCTCATGTAAATTTTTTTAAGCAAACGTCCCTAAAGAAGTTTTACTTCAAAAATATTTCAAATTGTGTCCCAAGAAAACACAAAATCCGAACTCCCCTGCGTTACTCAATGAAAGTTAACCTTAAAACTATTTCTTCATGATTCCATATACTTCATTTCGTTCGGATTGTTGTAATTGTTAAAAGAAACTATAATCGCCGAGTGGGAGGAAAAAGCTGAGCGAATTAATCGCGCAATAGTTTTCGTGAGAGGCGCGTGTGTTTATTCTGTGACCGCTGCGTTACCGCCGGGAAAGGTATTGTATTGGCAATATTTGCATTATTTTTTTTTTCTCATAGAGAGTTATTTATTTTTATAGTGATAAAATGTTTGCTTTATGTTATCTCATTTAGTGCATATTGATGAAATAATCTAATAGTTACTACTATTAAAAGTAACGCAGTTGTCGAAAGTGCTCTCTGAGCAGGTACCTCAAGGTTTCTTCATGGTTAGAGGTGTAAGAGCCATCCTCCTTTCTGAGAAGGCCCTCTCCGTTAAAGGAATCCTTGGAAAGTAGCTTTTAGAGTCTAGTCGCCTCTGGTAGAGTTTGAAGGCTCTCACAGTGTTTCCTCCAGGCATTATAGGAATATAGGAAAACAGCATTAATGTACTAGTTTAAAATTGGCATATTAGTGAGCTTAATTTATATAATTTAAAAATAAAACTTATATTTATACAAAAGTAACGCAGTGTTTCATTTTTGGACGACTTCGTGTATATAAATAGCCTAAAATATTGTAATATCATTAAAAACATCTCTGCGAACATACGTATATTATAAAAAAAACTATTACCATTCTGTAAAAACAATTAAAAATAAGAAAATCTAAAAAAAAAATTTCAAGTTTTTATAAAAAAATTACAGCCTAAATTAGGCATTGAAAAGTATTTTGGCCCAGCTACAAGCGAAAGTTTGCACGAAAACACTCCAGACAGGAATGTGTTATTATTATTATTAAATTATCATTTTTTTAATTCAACAAGATACAATATTATTTTTATTTTATTTTTTTTTTTCATAAACAGAAAATTACAATATAAAACAAAAACAAATCTACCTTTGAGTGAGTTTGCCTCATGAGGATGAGCATCACTCACGAGGAAGAGCATTTTCACGAATTTCAAGTGCACTCATGCTCATGAGTGAGTTTGGGAATTCCAAATCAAAATGCCTCACTCACGAGTGAGGGCACTGTAAATCAAACATTCCTCACTCGTGAGTGAGGAATGAGTCTAAATGAGTCGCTCATGAGTGAGAATTTCCGAACCCTGAGCGAAACACACGAAAACTGCTATATACGCTTTGGCTGTCTTTGAGTTTCGCAGCTTACTTAATTTTATGTTAATGGGTCCAGCGAAATCGATGCCGACTGTAGCGAAGGGTCTCGTTAACTCAGTTCGTAATTTAGGTAAATTTCCCATTATTTGCGTTGTGGACTGCTGTCTCCATCGCGAGCAAATGATGCACTGATGCCACTGGTTTCTAATGATGGATTTTGCTCTAGGTATCCAGTAAGTTTTCCTCAGAGTCGTAAGTGTGAGATTCGGGCCACCGTGCATGGTAACTTGATGGATATGTCTGATAAGTAAGACTGCGAGCTTTGAGGAACAAGCCAAGATGATTGGATGCTTGTCTTCGAAGGGTAGGTTTGCATGCTCTAAACGCCCTCCGACCCGTAATACATCTTGGTCGTCTAGAAATGAATTGAGTGAAAGTAAGCTATTTCTCTTGTTGATGTTTTCTTCTTTCCGCAGACTTATTATTTCGTCAGGATAATGCTGCAATTGACTCAGCCTGATCAGGGTTAATTTGGCCTCCTGAATTTCTTTTGTAGTGAGATAAGGGGAGCGATTCTTCTTCCAGAATCGCCGACAGTAGGCTATTACGCGACATGCTCTGGTAAAATTAGAAAATCGATCAATTATGTTTTCAGTTTCCACGTTAACCTGAAAAGTTTTAACTCTTTTCATTTTTTCTTCGGCGGCTTTTGATGGTTCAAGGTGAGACATTTATGAGCCTGAAGTTCCGAACGTTCGATCGAACGATTTTAGAAAAAAAAAATTAAATTTTGAAACTGACTATCGGGCCTTAAAAAACAAGTAAATAATTGTTTTTTGATACCAGACAGACAGTGGGGGTCTCGAAAAATATCATACCTAAATTATTAACCCCGAATTATAAACCTACCCCTAACTCACCCCCTAAAAATGATTATTTTTGAAAAAAATATTTAGAGGCTTTAGACTCCGCTGAAATTTTTACCACGCGTTAAGAGGGATGTTAGTAGATTCCTGAAGAAATCTCAAGTCCATAACATCGTCGGTCGCCACCCTTATGCCACCCTGAAGCCACCCCTAGGGGTGATTATTTTAAAAACTATAGTTAGAGGCTTTAGACCCCGCTGAAATTTTTACCACGCGTTAAGAGGGATGCTAGTAGATTCCTGAAGAAATCTCAAGTCCATAACATCGTCGGTCGCCACCCTTATGCCACCCTGAAGCCACCCCTAGGGGTGATTATTTTAAAAACTATAGTTAGAGGCTTTAGACCCCGCTGAAATTTTCATCACGCGTTAAGAGGGATGTTAATAGATTCCAGAAAAAATCCCAAATCTATATCATCGTCGGAAGCCACCCTTATGCCACCCTGAAGCCACCCCTAGGGGTGATTATTTTAAAAACTATAGTTAGAGGCTTTAGACCCCGCTGAAATTTTCATCACGCGTTAAGAGGGATGTTAATAGATTCCAGAAAAAATCCCAAATCTATATCATCGTCGGAAGCCACCCTTATGCCACCCTGAAGCCTCCCCTAGGGGTGATTATTTTAAAAACTATAGTTAGAGGCTTTAGACCCCGCTGAAATTTTTACCACGCGTTAAGAGGGATGTTAGTAGATTCCTGAAGAAATCTCAAGTCCATAACATCGTCGGTCGCCACCCTTATGCCACCCTGAAGCCACCCCTAGAGGTGATTATTTTAAAAACTCTAGTTAGAGGCTTTAGACCCCGCTGAAATTTTCACCACGCGTTAAGAGGGATGTTAATAGATTCCAGAAAAAATCCCAAGTCTATATCATCGTCGGAAGCCACCCTTATGCCACCCTGAAGCCACCCCTAGGGGTGATTATTTTAAAAACTATGGTTAGAGGCTTTAGACCCCGCTGAAATTTTTACCACGCGTTAAGAGGGATGTTAGTAGATTCCTGAAGAAATCTCAAGTCCATAACATCGTTGGTCGCCACCCTTATGCCACCCTGAAGCCACCCCTAGGGGTGATTATTTTAAAAACTATAGTTAGAGGCTTTAGACCCCGCTGAAATTTTTACCACGCGTTAAGAGGGATGTTAGTAGATTCCTGAAGAAATCTCAAGTCCATAACATCGTCGGTCGCCACCCTTATGCCACCCTGAAGCCACCCCTAGGGGTGATTATTTTAAAAACTATAGTTAGAGGCTTTAGACCCCGCTGAAATTTTTACCACGCGTTAAGAGGGATGCTAGTAGATTCCTGAAGAAATCTCAAGTCCATAACATCGTCGGTCGCCACCCTTATGCCACCCTGAAGCCACCCCTAGGGGTGATTATTTTAAAAACTATAGTTAGAGGCTTTAGACCCCGCTGAAATTTTCATCACGCGTTAAGAGGGATGTTAATAGATTCCAGAAAAAATCCCAAGTCTATATCATCGCCGGAAGCCACCCTTATGCCACCCTGAAGCCACCCCTAGGGGTGATTATTTTAAAAACTATAGTTAGAGGCTTTAGACCCCGCTGAAATTTTTACCACGCGTTAAGAGGGATGCTAGTAGATTCCTGAAGAAATCTCAAGTCCATAACATCGTCGGTCGCCACCCTTATGCCACCCTGAAGCCACCCCTAGGGGTGATTATTTTAAAAACTATAGTTAGAGGCTTTAGACCCCGCTGAAATTTTTACCACGCGTTAAGAGGGATGTTAGTAGATTCCTCAAGAAATCTCAAGTCCATAACATCGTCGTCGCCACCCTTATGCCACCCTGAAGCCACCCCTAGGGGTGATTATTTTAAAAACTATAGTTAGAGGCTGTAGACCCCGCTGAAATTTTTACCACGCGTTAAGAGGGATGCTAGTAGATTCCTGAAGAAATTTCAAGTCCATAACATCGTCGGTCGCCACCCTTATGCCACCCTGAAGCCACCCCTAGAGGTGATTATTTTAAAAACTATAGTTAGAGGCTTTAGACCCCGCTGAAATTTTCATCACGCGTTAAGAGGGATGTTAATAGATTCCAGAAAAAATCCCAAGTCTATATCATCGTCGGAAGCCACCCTTATGCCACCCTGAAGCCACCCCTAGGGGTGATTATTTTAAAAACTATGGTTAGAGGCTTTAGACCCCGCTGAAATTTTTACCACGCGTTAAGAGGGATGTTAATAGATTCCAGAAAAAATCCCAAGTCTATATCATCGTCGGAAGCCACCCTTATGCCACCCTGAAGCCACCCCTAGGGGTGATTATTTTAAAAACTATAGTTAGAGGCTTTAGACCCCGCTGAAATTTTTACCACGCGTTAAGAGGGATGTTAGTAGATTCCTGAAGAAATCTCAAGTCCATAACATCGTCGGTCGCCACCCTTATGCCACCCTGAAGCCACCCCTAGGGGTGATTATTTTAAAAACTATAGTTAGAGGCTTTAGACCCCGCTGAAATTTTTACCACGCGTTAAGAGGGATGTTAGTAGATTCCTGAAGAAATCTCAAGTCCATAACATCGTCGGTCGCCTCCCTTATGCCACCCTGAAGCCACCCCTAGAGGTGATTATTTTAAAAACTATAGTTAGAGGCTTTAGACCCCGCTGAAATTTTTACCACGCGTTAAGAGGGATGTTAGTAGATTCCTGAAGAAATCTCAAGTCCATAACATCGTCGGTCGCCACCCTTATGCCACCCTGAAGCCACCCCTAGGGGTGATTATTTTAAAAACTATAGTTAGAGGCTTTAGACCCCGCTGAAATTTTTACCACGCGTTAAGAGGGATGTTAGTAGATTCCTGAAGAAATCTCAAGTCCATAACATCGTCGTCGCCACCCTTATGCCACCCTGAAGCCACCCCTAGGGGTGATTATTTTAAAAACTATAGTTAGAGGCTTTAGACCCCGCTGAAATTTTTACCACGCGTTAAGAGGGATGCTAGTAGATTCCTGAAGAAATTTCAAGTCCATAACATCGTCGGTCGCCACCCTTATGCCACCCTGAAGCCACCCCTAGAGGTGATTATTTTAAAAACTATAGTTAGAGGCTTTAGACCCCGCTGAAATTTTCATCACGCATTAAGAGGGATGTTAATAGATTCCAGAAAAAATCCCAAGTCTATATCATCGTCGGAAGCCACCCTTATGCCACCCTGAAGCCACCCCTAGGGGTGATTATTTTAAAAACTATGGTTAGAGGCTTTAGACCCCGCTGAAATTTTTACCACGCGTTAAGAGGGATGTTAATAGATTCCAGAAAAAATCCCAAGTCTATATCATCGTCGGAAGCCACCCTTATGCCACCCTGAAACCACCCCTAGGGGTGATTATTTTAAAAACTATAGTTAGAGGCTTTAGACCCCGCTGAAATTTTTACCACGCGTTAAGAGGGATGTTAGTAGATTCCTGAAGAAATCTCAAGTCCATAACATCGTCGGTCGCCTCCCTTATGCCACCCTGAAACCACCCCTAGGGGTGATTATTTTAAAAACTATAGTTAGAGGCTTTAGACCCCGCTGAAATTTTTACCACGGGTTAAGAGGGATGTTAGTAGATTCCTGAAGAAATCTCAAGTCCATAACATCGTCGGTCGCCACCCTTATGCCACCCTGAAACCACCCCTAGGGGTGATTATTTTAAAAACTATAGTTAGAGGATTTAGACCCCGCTGAAATTTTTACCACGCGTTAAGAGGGATGTTAGTAGATTCCTGAAGAAATCTCAAGTCCATAACATCGTCGGTCGCCACCCTTATGCCACCCTGAAGCCACCCCTAGGGGTGATTATTTTAAAAACTATGGTTAGAGGCTTTAGACCCCGCTGAAATTTTTACCACGCGTTAAGAGGGATGTTAATAGATTCCAGAAAAAATCCCAAGTCTATATCATCGTCGGAAGCCACCCTTATGCCACCCTGAAACCACCCCTAGGGGTGATTATTTTAAAAACTATAGTTAGAGGCTTTAGACCCCGCTGAAATTTTTACCACGCGTTAAGAGGGATGTTAGTAGATTCCTGAAGAAATCTCAAGTCCATAACATCGTCGGTCGCCACCCTTATGCCACCCTGAAGCCACCCCTAGGGGTGATTATTTTAAAAACTATAGTTAGAGGCTTTAGACCCCGCTGAAATTTTTACCACGCGTTAAGAGGGATGTTAGTAGATTCCTGAAGAAATCTCAAGTCCATAACATCGTCGGTCGCCTCCCTTATGCCACCCTGAAGCCACCCCTAGAGGTGATTATTTTAAAAACTATAGTTAGAGGCTTTAGACCCCGCTGAAATTTTTACCACGCGTTAAGAGGGATGTTAGTAGATTCCTGAAGAAATCTCAAGTCCATAACATCGCCGGTCGCCTCCCTTATGCCACCCTGAAGCCACCCCTAGAGGTGATTGTTTTAAAAACTATAGTTAGAGGCTTTAGACCCCGCTGAAATTTTTACCACGCGTTAAGAGGGATGTTAGTAGATTCCTGAAGAAATCTCAAGTCCATAACATCGTCGGTCGCCACACTTATGCCACCCTGAAGCCACCCCTAGGGGTGATTATTTTAAAAACTATAGTTAGAGGCTTTAGACCCCGCTGAAATTTTTACCACGCGTTAAGAGGGATGTTAGTAGATTCCTGAAGAAATCTCAAGTCCATAACATCGTCGGTCGCCACCCTTATGCCACCCTGAAGCCACCCCTAGGGGTGATTATTTTAAAAACTATAGTTAGAGGCTTTAGACCCCGCTGAAATTTTTACCACGCGTTAAGAGGGATGTTAGTAGATTCCTGAAGAAATCTCAAGTCCATAACATCGTCGGTCGCCACACTTATGCCACCCTGAAGCCACCCCTAGGGGTGATTATTTTAAAAACTATAGTTAGAGGCTTTAGACCCCGCTGAAATTTTTACCACGCGTTAAGAGGGATGCTAGTAGATTCCTGAAGAAATCTCAAGTCCATAACATCGCCGGTCGCCACCCTTATGCCACCCTGAAGCCACCCCTAGGGGTGATTATTTTAAAAACTATAGTTAGAGGCTTTAGACCCCGCTGAAATTTTTACCACGCGTTAAGAGGGATGTTAGTAGATTCCTGAAGAAATCTCAAGTCCATAACATAGTCGGTCGCCTCCCTTATGCCACCCTGAAGCCACCCTGAAGCCACCCCTAGAGGTGATTATTTTAAAAACTATAGTTAGAGGCTTTAGACCCCGCTGAAATTTTTACCACGCGTTAAGAGGGATGTTAGTAGATTCCTGAAGAAATCTCAAGTCCATAACATCGTCGGTCGCCTCCCTTATGCCACCCTGAAGCCACCCCTAGAGGTGATTGTTTTAAAAACTATAGTTAGAGGCTTTAGACCCCGCTGAAATTTTTACCACGCGTTAAGAGGGATGTTAGTAGATTCCTGAAGAAATCTCAAGTCCATAACATCGTCGGTCGCCACCCTTATGCCACCCTGAAGCCACCCCTAGGGGTGGTTATTTTAAAAACTATAGTTAGAGGCTTTAGACCCCGCTGAAATTTTTACCACGCGTTAAGAGGGATGTTAGTAGATTCCTGAAGAAATCTCAAGTCCATAACATCGTCGGTCGCCACCCTTATGCCACCCTGAAGCCACCCCTAGGGGTGATTATTTTAAAAACTATAGTTAGAGGCTTTAGACCCCGCTGAAATTTTTACCACGCGTTAAGAGGGATGTTAGTAGATTCCTGAAGAAATCTCAAGTCCATAACATCGTCGGTCGCCACCCTTATGCCACCCTGAAGCCACCCCTGGGGGTGATTATTTTAAAAACTATAGTTAGAGGCTTTAGACCCCGCTGAAATTTTTACCACGCGTTAAGAGGGATGCTAGTAGATTCCTGAAGAAATCTCAAGTCCATAACATCGTCGGTCGCCTCCCTTATGCCACCCTGAAGCCACCCTGAAGCCACCCCTAGAGGTGATTATTTTAAAAACTATAGTTAGAGGCTTTAGACCCCGCTGAAATTTTTACCACGCGTTAAGAGGGATGTTAGTAGATTCCTGAAGAAATCTCAAGTCCATAACATCGCCGGTCGGCACCCTTATGCCACCCTGAAGCCACCCCTAGAGGTGATCATTTTAAAAACTATAGTTAGAGGCTTTAGACCCCGCTGAAATTTTTACCACGCGTTAAGAGGGATGTTAATAGAATCCAGAAAAAATCCCAAGTCTATATCATCGTCGGAAGCCACCCTTATGCCACCCTGAAGCCACCCCTCGGGGTGATTATTTTAAAAACTATGGTTAGAGGCTTTACACCCCGCTGAAATTTTTACCACGCGTTAAGAGGGATGTTAGTAGATTCCTGAAGAAATCTCAAGTCCATAACATCGTCGGTCGCCACCCTTATGCCACCCTGAAGCCACCCCTAGGGGTGATTATTTTAAAAACTATGGTTAGAGGCTTTAGACCCCGCTGAAATTTTTACCACGCGTTAAGAGGGATGTTAGTAGATTCCAGAAAAAATCCCAAGTCCATAACATCGTCGGTCGCCACCCTTATGCCACCCTGAAGCCACCCCTAGAGGTGATTATTTTAAAAACTATAGTTAGAGGCTTTAGACCCCGCTGAAATTTTTACCACGCGTTAAGAGGGATGTTAATAGATTCCAGAAATAATCCCAAGTCCATAACATCGTCGGTCGCCACCCTTATGCCACCCTGAAGCCACCCCTAGAGGTGATTGTTTCAAAAACTATAGTTAGAGGCTTTAGACCCCGCTGAAATTTTTACCACGCGTTAAGAGGGATGTTAGTAGATTCCTGAAGAAATCTCAAGTCCATAACATCGTCGGTCGCCACCCTTATGCCACCCTGAAGCCACCCCTAGGGGTGATTATTTTAAAAACTATAGTTAGAGGCTTTAGACCCCGCTGAAATTTTTACCACGCGTTAAGAGGGATGTTAGTAGATTCCTGAAGAAATCTCAAGTCCATAACATCGTCGGTCGCCACCCGTATGCCACCCTGAAGCCACCCTGAAGCCGCCCCTAGGGGTGATTATTTTAAAAACTATAGTTAGAGGCTTTAGACCCCGCTGAAATTTTTACCACGCGTTAAGAGGGATGTTAGTAGATTCCTGAAGAAATCTCAAGTCCATAACATCGTCGGTCGCCACCCTTATGCCACCCTGAAGCCACCCCTAGAGGTGATAATTTTAAAAACTATAGTTAGAGGCTTTAGACCCCGCTGAAATTTTGTACACTTGTTAACCCTTAGCTGGACCTGGGGGTGCAGGGACACCCCAGGCCTAAAATAAATCCTTTTTCCATGATATCAATCTAATAACAATATTTGTTGGACCATCTAGTGTGTCTTGAAGGTTGTAAGTTTCACTTGTGTTAGATGGTGTTATGTACAGGGCTTTTACGCCGTTGCGGGTGTCCTTACATTCAAAAAACATAGGAGTTTTGATTTTTTGAAACAAAATGTCGATTTTTCATGTTTTATCGCACCTTAATTTTTTTTCTGTCGTAGTAAGAAAAAAGTCTCTCAACTATTAGAACATAAAAAAGGGTTGTCAAAGAACTCCACTGATTTTTTCAAACGGTCAATATTGCATATTTTCCGTGGAAATAGTTTTTTTCCGTGGGGTGCGTGGACACCCCATAGGCCAGCTATGTTACAAAAACGAGGTGGGCCAGCTAAGGGTTAAGGGTGGTGATAAGAACTACTCCAAAAAATTTCAAGTTGATAACATCCCCGGGTGACACCCTAAAACCACCCCGTAGAAATGATTATTTTGGTACAAATAGTTAGAGGCTTTAGACCGCGCTGAAATTTTGTACACTAATTAAGGTGGTATTAGAAACTACCACAAAAAATTTCAAGTTCATAACATTCCCAGGCGAAATGATTATTTTGGAAAGAATAGTCAGAGGCCTGTGAACTTGCTATAAATTTGATTTGTTGTGGATCAAATATTCGCCAAATTCTCCCAAAAATAATTGGCCCTTTTCCCTAAATAATGGAATTGCGCGTGGTTCATTAACCATTTTCAAGGTCCAACAAAAAAATCCAAGCTTCATAGATGCACATGCAAAACTTAAATTAAATCCCAAAACTCATATTGCACCGGTTTATTACAACCATGCACATTTTCCCTACACGGGAACGACGAATCGGTGCCGGTAATATGACTCCTTTTGTCTGATAAGATAATTTGCGCGCTCGCTTCAGGTGTGAGAAACGCTAAATAGGCACTTAACGTGCGAACAAAAATTAAATAAATTGAAGGTCAAAGTCGCCCGTGAGAACTGCCAAATCCGCAGTTTTTCTTGAATGGAGAGCGACTTTGTGAAAATGGCGAGTTTTTGAGTTTGTAAGGAAAAGTAATTTTTCTGGAAAACTCAGAGTTGGTTTTTAATCGCGAACCGGAAAGGTGCTATTTTTGAACGTGGCGGTTACAACGGGCGGCGGTGTTCGGGATTTTCCTATAAATTATAAATTGAAGAAAGTATTGTGGATATATTTTATAAATTGAAGAAAAGAATTGTGGATAAATTATAAATTGAAGAAAGTATTGTGGATAGATTTTATAAATTGAAGAAAAGAATTGTGGATTGGTTTTATAAATTGAAGAAAAGTATTGTGGATAAATTATAAATTGAAGAAAGTATTGTGGATAGATTTTATAAATTGAAGAAAAGTATTGTGGATAAATGATAAATTGAAGAAAAGAATTGTGGATTAGTTTTATAAATTGAAGAAAAGAATTGTGGATTAGTTTTATAAATTGAAGAAAAGAATTGTGGACTGGTTTTATAAATTGAAGAAAGTATTGTGGATATATTTTATAAATTGAAGAAAAGTATTGTGGATTGGTTTTATAAATTGAAGAAAGTATTGTGGATAGATTTTATAAATTGAAGAAAAGAATTGTGGATTAGTTTTATAAATTGAAGAAAGTATTGTGGATAGATTTTACAAATTGAAGAAAAGAATTGCGGATTAGTTTTATAAATTGAAGAAAAGAATTGTGGATAGATTTTACAAATTGAAGAAAAGAATTGTGGATTAGTTTTATAAATTGAAGAAAAGAATTGTGGATTGGTTTAATGAATTGAAGAAAGTATTGTGGATTAGTTTTATAAATTGAAGAAAAGTATTGTGGATTGGTTTAATAAATTGAAGAAAGTATTGTGGATAGATTCTACAAACTGAAGAAAAGAATTGTGGACTAGTTTTATAAATTGAGAAAAGAATTGTGGACTAGTTTTATAAATTGAAGAAAAGTATTGTGGACTAGTTCTATAAATTGAAGAAAAGTATTGTGGATTAGTTCTATAAATTGAAGAAAAGAATTGTGGATTGGTTTAATAAATTGAAGAAAGTATTTTGGATTAGTTTTATAAATTGAGAAAAGAATTGTGGACTAGTTTTATAAATTGAAGAAAAGTATTGTGGATTAGTTTTACAAATTGAAGAAAAGTATTGTGGATTAGTTTTACAAATTGAAGAAAAGAATTGTGGATTAGTTTTATAAATTGAAGAAAAGAATTGTGGATTGGTTTAATAAATTGAAGAAAGTATTGTGGATTAGTTTTATAAATTGAAGAAAAGTATTGTGGATAAATTATAGATTGAAGAAAAGAATTGTGGAGTTTTATTAAAAAATTCGACAGAGAATATAAACATTGTGAAAACCATATTGCAAAAATTGTTGGATTCCGGAGAAACTAAATAAACGATAATACCCGATGAACGTCCTCATGTAAGTTATACTCAAATAAATATATATAAAGAACAAAGTATATATTACACTGGCGCAGCCGGTAGGATCTGGGTAAGTTTAGAGAAAAGTTAACAAGTGCTGGGTACGGCACCAACACCCTTAAACCCAAAGCCGAGCCGGGCTTCTGGGAGCCAAGTTAACTGTCGCTAACGTCTCAGATCCTACAAGAACCATCGCTCGGGGGTGTACTTCAAAAGTGCCTCTGTTCCAGGTGGACACGCACACACCCCCCAATTAGTATCTTCGTGGGACTTTCGCGGGCTTCATCCCTGCCCATAATTGATGTCCACTAATCCCCATCAGGACCAACAGCAGGACGAAATAACCAGCGACCCCGAATCACCAGCCGCTAGACGAGACGGATCGGCAACCACATCAACGCCACTAGCAGTACCATCGGCATCACAGCAGCTAGGAGCAGCACTCGTTACCACAACACCAGTCAACACCCCCCGACGCCTCCCGCCTACAATCAACACCCCTTTATCGCCAAGAAGACTTCGTAGCGGAAGACTACTACCTGAAATTACCCAAGTAAGTTTACAAAATTATTTGAAGCAATTGTATAGTAAGGCAAGGGAAGACCAGAAATTCTCGATCTTTCAATGCGAAGGGCTTGACCGTGAATTAAAAAAAAGTCGCGAGCAAAGACTCGCCCAAATAAGTAAATTTCAGGAAGCGACTACAAGATTCGCCCAAGAGATCAAGAATTTTAAGGGGTTCCCAAGCCTTGAATCATTAGAGAGTAAAAATATAAACCACAACCAAAGTTCAAAAGAAGAAGATTCACCAGGTAGTGTCCTAGAAAGTAGTGGGGGTGAGGTATTGCTAAATTGGGTGAGCGTATCTCTCTCAGACTCCGACCAGGAGCTGATACTAGACGATCACGAACCCAAGTACAATAAATTTTTAAATATGGCGGATTTCACCAGAGTAGCAAGGCTAACCTCGGAGTTAGTCCCTATATTCTCTGGTGGACAGTCCCCCAATGTAGTTATCGAGCTACAAACCTTTATAGGTTGCTGCAAAAGGGCCATCCAGTGTCTCAGTGAACAGGATAAACCTGCGTTCCTCCAAATATACCCTACCAGGTTACGCGGCGAGGCGTACCAACTCATAGCGTCTACACAGCCGGCAACCTTTGAGGACGCCGAAAAACTGTTAAATCAGACGTATTTACCGCGAGAAACTTACCAGGAGGTGGTCAATAAATTGATCACCACCAGGCAATACCCCTTGGAGACCCTTATTGCCTTCACGGCCAGAATCAAAGGAATGCTGCAAGTTTGTAAGGAAGCAGCATACACCAAATATGGTGCATTAGCAGCACCAGCAGTTCAAGCTCAGTTGGAAGACTTTGCCAAAAATGCCTTACGGAGTGGGGTCACCAACCCCCACCTCTGTCAGTACCTCCTAACCGTAGGAGAAGAAACCCTGGACAACCTAGTTCAAAAGGCTCTAGACATGGAGCGCCTACAACAAACTGCCCTAAACCTACAGCCCAGTGCCACTGCTAACATATACCCTGACATCACGCCCCTGAGTAACCAAAACCCCACAATCAATCCGGTTCAGAATGCCGCATATTACCCGCCACAAAATACCACAAACCTCTCACCGCCAACCACCAACCCCACGCCTCAGTATGGGGTATATAATACGATAACCCAACTTCCGAACAGAAGCAGCGGGTCCACCGTATATCCACCAGGCTGGAACACACCAACACAAACGCCCAGTTATGATAAACCGACTCCAATGGCCACGAGTTACCCACAGGGCACACAATCGCCCCCTAAAGGCTGGCACCAACCACAAAACATGCCACCCAACAGACCAAGGACGACAACAGCGGCTGTGATCTGCAATTTCTGCCGCAGGAAGGGACATACTTATAGCGAGTGCCTAACGCGAAAAAATACCCCTTTCTGTACTCACTGCCAGGAATATAATCACGATATTCGGGACTGTCGGCGACTGAGAAACAGTAATCAATATATACAACGCCCCAGTAACAGATATACGCCGCCCCCGAATAACACCCAGCACCCGAACCCTCATTCTAGAAATACTCCCCAAAGAAATGAAGAAAACCAGGCTTCCAACAACTCTAGCACGCGCCGAGTATATAACTTCACCCAAAAATGTGACTTCTGTAACAGACGGGGCCACACGGTGAGCGAATGTCATCAAAGGATGAAGTGGGAGTCCCAAAATTCGGGAAACGCCCAGCAGTCGGGTCAGAACTCCCCGACTCGACAATAGTAGGTAAAAATAAAAAGGGGAAAACTCGGCACCCCCAGGCCCGAATTCCACTTGTAACGCTACCATTAGATATTAGTCGCGATGGCAGGGTACAATTACTAGTGGACTCGGGTGCCGAGGTAAGTATAATAAAAAAGAACAAACTGCGTAAAGGGACAAATGTGGACAAAAACAAAAGATGCACGTTGCAGACGCCATGCGGAACCACCAAAACAATAGGAAGCTGTGAAGGAAATTTCCCCCTCCAAACCAAAATACCCAACACTTTTCAGGTAGTACCCGACACGCCGGACTTCTTAAACGATGGATTGTTAGGTTACGATTTTATCTCCAAAAACTGCAATGTGGAAGGACCAAACAAACGGTTGGAATTTCCATGTACGGAAACCAACCCCACAGCGTTCAGCGTCCCCCTAACTGTCAACGAGCAGCCAAAACTAAAGGGGACAGTCGATGAGAACCATTCTTCAGGGAAAGCGTCAGTAGAAACTAAATGCGCTAACCACCATGCCTCCAAGATCTCTATTAAGGAGACTCACTGCATAACCTCGGAGACAGACAATGGCAGCAACCCATTGCAGAAACCCGTGGAACTAGAAGAACCGCAATGCGTACCACCACGTACCCAAAAGCTAGTCGTAATCCCGTTAAGACTACAAGAGGAGATGGTCTGTCTTTCGCAAGAAATAGACAACGGAGTCTTCCTATCTAACGGTATTCTACCAATGGGCTCAGATAACGTCGTAGTAAGTATACTGAATAGCACTAACGCTCCGATTGAGCTTACCACACTCGAACTAAAATTGGTTCCGGGCCACAATTTTCAAATAATGCCCCTAGGGAAGGGAAGCCTTCCAACCCCCAAGAAGTCTCATCCACCCCAAGACCCGAATAATAACGAACTTAAAAAGCCTTCCCACAAGGCAATAATGACATTTCTGACCACCGTAGCGGTATTCGTATTAAACCACCTGATAAACATATGGAACCCCCGTGGAACACCAAAAGGGACTAGCACGTCCTCGAACCAGAATCTGAAGTTAGCACATACTAAAAACTCGCCTCCGGCAAAGCCAAAAAAACTAAACGGGCGAGCAACTAAGAATAAAAAGAACGGAAAAGTATCCTGGGTCCATTATATACAGCACGCACCTGCAGGCAGCGAAAGTCAGGATCATACCGAATGTCCTGACCGCCTAGAAAAACTCCAGGAAGAGCTAAACTTGGACAGCAGCCTAAGTGCTGAAGAGAAAGAATCAATAATGGAACTATGTCATGAATATAACGATATTTTCCATCTGAAAGGGGACCTACTCACCTTTACTACCGCGATAAGTCACGAAATTCCCCTGATGCAGGACCAAGCCCCTGTAAATCAGAAGATGTATAGACTGCCAGAGTCTCAGAGGCAAATTATAAATGAACAAATGAAAGAGATGCTGGAAAATGACATCGTCCAGCCCAGCAAAAGCCCGTGGAACTCCCCCTTACTACTAGTTCCCAAAAAAGCGGGTCCTGATAATGAAATAAAATAAATGGTTAAAAAAAATTTTTAAAAAAAATTCTTTACATTAACTAAAAAATGTACTGAAAAGTAAAAAATAAAAAATATTTTAAAGAAAGCGTGAAATTTCAATTTTAATGAAAAAGTTAATTAAAAGAATGGCGCATTTTTCATCAAAAATTGAAAATATAACTGTAAATCGCGTGAGATTTACAATAACCCTCAATTTTTTGCTTTGTTAATTTCAAATTCTAACAAAATTTTTGATGAAAAATGCGCCATTCTTTTAATTAACTTTTTCATTAAAATTGAAATTTCACGCTTTCTTTAAAATATTTTTTATTTTTTACTTTTCAGTACATTTTTTAGTTAATGTAAAGAATTTTTTTTAAAAAATTTTTTTAACCATTTATTTTATTTTCTACTTTTTAGTTTATTATATGTATTCCGCCATTTTATGATGGCAATTCTATTAGATTTAAAATTACGTCACACAGTTTACTGTATTCATTTGATTCCCATGTCGTGGGCTCGGTGGAACATAATTGCAAAAACGGCCGCCATCTCGGAACCGTCTTCTTGATTTTTTTACAAAAAGGTCAGATTGCATTTAGTACTTATACATGATGAGTTGAACTCAAGTTGAACCCAAGTCTAACTACATGTAAACGGGAGTCGAGTTGGGTTAAGGTTGACTGAACTCGACTCAGCTCTGCTACCTGGGTTTAGTTGAAATTATGCATACGGACATGAGTTCAGTATTTGAGTAGTTGAATTTAGTTGACAGCAGTATCTCTGTGTTTGTTTGTGATTTTTTGTAACGTGTATTGCTTCTATATTATCCACTCACCCTTAACTCAACTATTCATCTCATCATTCATACACATTAACCACCCGAACTACGAGTGTGTGCAAAATTGGTAGTTGATCGGTTATATTTTCTACTTTTTAGTCTATTATAAGCTTTCCGCAATTTAGTGTTGGCCGCCATTTTGAATTTGGAATGACGCCACATAGCTTATTGTGTCCTACCTGTCATATCCTTTCATTTGATACCCATGTCAGAGGGACGCGGAGCACAATTTTAAAAATCGGGCGCCATTTTGGATCCGCCATCTTGATATTTTTACAAAATGGCCAGATTGCATTGTCATCCAAACTAAACGTGTATGCAAAATTTCAGCTCTATCCGAAATCGGGAAGTGGGTCAAATTTAACTTCCAAGATTTGACGACAAACAGTGTAAGTGTTGGCCGCCATTTTGAATTTGGAATGACGCCACATAGCTTATTGTGTTCTACCTGTCATATCCTTTCATTTAATACCCATGTCAGAGGGCCGCGGAGCACAATTTCAAAAATCGGGCGCCTTTTTGGAACCGCCATCTTGATATTTTTACAAAATGGCCAGATTGCATTGTCATCCAAACTAAACGTGTATGCAAAATTTCAGCTCTATCCGAACCCGGGAAGTGGGTCAAATTTAACTTCCAAGATTTGACGACAAACAGTGTAAGTGTTGGCCGCCATTTTGAATTTGGAATGACGCCACATAGCTTATTGTGTTCTACCTGTCATATCCTTTCATTTGATACCCATGTCAGAGGGCCGCGGAGCACAATTTCAAAAATCGGGCGCCATTTTGGAACCGCCATCTTGATATTTTTACAAAATGGCCAGATTGCATTGTCACCCAAACTAAACGTGTATGCAAAATTTCAGCTCTATCCGAAACCGGGAAGTGGGTCAAATTTAACTTCCAAGATTTGACGACAAACAGTGCAAGTGTTGGCCGCCATTTTGAATTTAGAATGACGCCACATAGCTTATTGTGTTCTACCTGTCATATCCTTTCATTTGATACCCATGTCAGAGGGTCGCGGAGCACAATTTCAAAAATCGGGCGCCATTTTGGAACCGCCATCATGATATTTTTACAAAATGGCCAGATTGCATTGTCATCCAAACTAAACGTGTATGCAAAATTTCAGCTCTATCCGAAACCGGGAAGTGGGTCAAATTTAACTTCCAAGATTTGACGACAAACAGTGTAAGTGTTGTCCGCCATTTTGAATTTGGAATGACGCCACATAGCTTATTGTGTTCTACCTGTCATATCCTTTCATTTGATACCCATTTCAAAGGGCCGCGGAGCACAATTTCAAAAATCGGGCGCCATTTTGGAACCGCCATCTTGATATTTTTACAAAATGGCCAGATTGCATTGTTATCCAAACTAAACGTGTATGCAAAATTTCAGCTCTATCCGAAACCGGGAAGTGGGTCAAATTTAACTTCCAAGATTTGACGACAAACAGTGTGAGTAAAATAAAAGCGGGCGCCATTTTGGAACCGCTATCTTGATATTTTTACAAAATGGCCAGATTGCATTGTCATCCAAACTAAACGTGTATGCAAAATTTCAGCTCTATCCGAAACCGGGAAGTGGGTCAAATTTAACTTCCAAGATTTGACGACAAACAGTGCAAGTTAAATAAAAGAATTTAAAAAGGTGGCGGGTCGTCGTCGACTTTCGTAAATTAAACGAAAAAACTATCGGCGACGCCTACCCTTTACCTCGTATTGAGGATATCTTAGACCAATTAGGTCATTCTCGTTATTTCACTACTCTCGATCTAGCCAGCGGCTATCATCAGGTCCTGGTCGACCCCAAAGATCGAGCCAAAACCGCATTCAGCACTAACTATGGGCATTACGAATTTAAGCGAATGCCATTTGGGCTCAAAGGAGCCCCTGCGACCTTTCAGAGGTTAATGAACTATGTCCTCACAGGCCTACAAGGACTAGAATGCTTTGTATACCTGGACGACATAGTCATCTACGGCAAGAACCTCGTAGATCATAATCAGAAGCTGAGAAAAGTGTTTGACAAGTTGCGCGAGCACAACCTCAAATTACAGGTCGAGAAATGTCAGTTCTTAAGAAAGGAGGTCGTATACTTAGGGCACGTTTGCTCCGAAAAAGGGGCCCTCCCAGACCCAAGGAAAACGACATGTGTCCAAGAATTCCCCAGGCCTCGCACGGTACGGCAAGTACAATCTTTCCTAGGGCTAGCCAATTATTACCGGAAGTTTATACCGGGTTTCTCGAAAACGGTGCGCCCCATAACCAATCTTCTTAAAAAGGGAGCAAAATTTTCCTGGACTGACTCATGCCAGGAAGCGTTTGAAAGTATAAAGGCCTCATTAGTCGCACCTCCCTTGCTGGTGTACCCAGATTTTACAAAACCATTTAACCTCACAACGGATGCCAGCGGTGAAGCTATAGGGGCTATCCTCTCACAAGGCGAGGTAGGAAAAGACCAACCCATAGCTTACGCCAGCCGGACCTTAAACAAGGCCGAACGAAATTACTCAACCATAGAAAAGGAGTTACTGGCTATTGTATGGGCAGTAAAAAATTTTCGGTGCTACCTACAAGGCCGCAAATTTACAGTCTACACAGACCACAAGCCGCTAAAAGGAGTCTTTAATGTGAAAGATCCTACGACTCGCCTCGTACGCTTTCACCATAAGCTTTCGGAGTTCGATTATAAAATCGAGTATAAGCCTGGTAAATATAATACCAACGCCGATGCCCTCAGCCGCATCCCACAGGAGGCTGACAACACAAACAATCATACTTTCATGGTAGAAGCTGTCGTCCATGCACCCATGGACAACCCAACCAAAAGTCACTTAAGCGATCACATGAAATGCAACGCCGTCACACGGAGCCGAGCGAAAGAACTCGGAACTCCAGCACTCACAGATTTTAAAGGGGCAACCGAAGAGCCCGATATAAACTACTTTGTTGAGACAAGGCGACACAAGTCATGTAAGTCCACAACCACCAGTCGGCGACACGCCACAATCAGCCTCACCACAGACCCAGTCGGGCCAAGCTGAAAGGCCACCATCAGAAAACCAAGAAACGGAACCTCCCTCTAAGCGCAGGATAGAGGTAATAAATAATCCTGAGGAGATTTCAACGATCCTAAAAGACTATCATGACTCCCCCTTTGGCGGTCATCAAGGCGTTATTAAAACGTACGGAAGGATCCGGAAGAAATACTGGTGGCGAGGTATGCTAGCGGACATTCGAAGGTATATAAAGAAATGCAAAAAGTGTCAGACAATGAAGGCGACACCGCTCATTAAGATGCCGATGGTGATCACTGACATAGCCGAGAGACCGTTTGACAAAGTTTACCTGGATATTGTAGGGCCTTTGGAAACCACGTACACGGGTAACCTGTATATCTTAACATTCCAGGATAATCTAACGAAGTTAGTCGACTGTTACGCTATGCCGAATGCAGAGGCCGATACCGTAGCCCGAATCGTCTTCGATCAAATAATCACACGCTACGGTATCCCGAAACAAATAGTGACAGACCAAGGCACTAATTTCCTTAGCGACCTATTTAAAGGACTATGCAAACTGCTTAGAATTAAGAAGTTACAAACATCGGCCTACCACCCTCAGTCGAACGGAGCCCTGGAGAGAGCCCATCGACCGATCGTAGAATATTTGCGTAGTATTACGGACCAAAATCCCAAATCATGGGACCAGTACTTACGCACAGCGGCATTTGTTTACAATACCAGCGTCCATGATGGCACGAAACTTACGCCCATGGACTGCCTATACGGATTTTCACCCGACGTTCCTTCCAACCTAAAAAGGGGTCCAGATCCAGTGTATAACCACGAAAGCTATTACCATTTACTAAAATACAAGTTACAACGCACCTACTCCATAGCCCGGCAGAACCTTTTAGCCAGTAAACAAAAATCTAAGTTAGCGTACGACCAAAGAATAAGGCCACATACCTTCCACGTCGGTGACCGAGTCCTAATAAAAAGCGAAAACCGAAAAGGCAAACTGGCCCCCATCTGGAAAGGACCATTCTCGGTAATAGCCATCCCCGGCCCGGTAAACACCACTGTCAAACTCGGGAACAGACAAACTACGGTGCATAATAACCGCTTAAAGCTTTTCTACGAATAAATCGTCTTAGCCTCATAGACACTATAATACCACCAATATCCTCAGTAGCCTGATCCTCACCATACTCATATTGTACGCAATGTTCCGGATATTTGAGGTAACAACAAAAATGTTCGGGGGTACAACAACTGTACAAAACGGGACCGACCGGCAGGTAAACCCACAAACCCGCGCCATTACCCCAAGTCTGCCCAGAAGACCCCAAACTCGCTCCATGACACTACCTAGGGCCGTTCAATTAGTAGGCGAAAGAACTTAATACTAAAATCAAAAAGAATTCCACAATACAGCAAAAAAAATATATATAATAAACTTAAGAAGAGAAAGCAAAAATAAGTAAGTAAAATAAAATATAGTTACGCTAATTAAAAAAAAAATAGATGTAAGCAAAATGTCGAAAGAACAAAATATAACAATAAAATAAACAAAATTTACCAAAACAAAAAAACTAAGAAAAATTAGATGTAAGGAAAATGTCGAAAGAAGGAAGAGAAGTATCCACAATAGAATACCGTAAAAATAATAAACTAGGAGAAAAATAAACTTAAGAAGAAAAAACATAAAAAAAAAAACATAAATAATAAGGTAAAATAATATGATTACGTTAATTAAGAGGAAATATGTAAGTTAAATTTCCAATAAAACAAAATATAACAATAAAATAAACAAAACTTACCAAAACATAATAAACTAAGAAAAATTAGATGTAGAAAGGAGAAAAAGAGAGAATTCCATAAATAATCTAAATAAACAGCATTATTTCGAAGTCAATAAAAATGAAAGTACATAGTAGAAATTTAAGTAGTAGATTAAAGCAAACCAAATTCCACAAATCCACAACGCTTTATTTGCTTGGCGAAAGGGTATGATTGAAACAAAAAAAAAGAGCCTAATATGGTTTAAAACAAAAAACAATAATAATGTAATACAAAACAAAAATACCAATTACTAACAAAATTTAATTAGCACAAACCGCTCCTTCTAAAATACATACATAATCGGTACTCACGTAACAAGAAATTTTTGGCTCGAGGGAGGAATTTTTACACTTCTTTAGCTATGTCTATTAGCTATAACCACTATGTTAGTGGCTATCACCCTTTAAGTATACTCTTCAACGGCCACCCCCTCAATCCTCGAGTACGAGAATCGCCTTACTTCGTAGCGATTCTCTTGCTCTAAGGGGGAAGGAATGTTGTGGATCAAATATTCGCCAAATTCTCCCAAAAATAATTGGCCCTTTTCCCTAAATAATGGAATTGCGCGTGGTTCATTAACCATTTTCAAGGTCCAACAAAAAAATCCAAGCTTCATAGATGCACATGCAAAACTTAAATTAAATCCCAAAACTCATATTGCACCGGTTTATTACAACCATGCACATTTTCCCTACACGGGAACGACGAATCGGTGCCGGTAATATGACTCCTTTTGTCTGATAAGATAATTTGCGCGCTCGCTTCAGGTGTGAGAAACGCTAAATAGGCACTTAACGTGCGAACAAAAATTAAATAAATTGAAGGTCAAAGTCGCCCGTGAGAACTGCCAAATCCGCAGTTTTTCTTGAATGGAGAGCGACTTTGTGAAAATGGCGAGTTTTTGAGTTTGTAAGAAAAAGTAATTTTTCTGGAAAACTCAGAGTTGGTTTTTAATCGCGAACCGGAAAGGTGCTATTTTTGAACGTGGCGGTTACAACGGGCGGCGGTGTTCGGGATTTTCCTATAAATTATAAATTGAAGAAAGTATTGTGGATATATTTTATAAATTGAAGAAAAGAATTGTGGATAAATTATAAATTGAAGAAAGTATTGTGGATAGATTTTATAAATTGAAGAAAAGAATTGTGGATTGGTTTTATAAATTGAAGAAAAGTATTGTGGATAAATTATAAATTGAAGAAAGTATTGTGGATAGATTTTATAAATTGAAGAAAAGTATTGTGGATAAATGATAAATTGAAGAAAAGAATTGTGGATTAGTTTTATAAATTGAAGAAAAGAATTGTGGATTAGTTTTATAAATTGAAGAAAAGAATTGTGGACTGGTTTTATAAATTGAAGAAAGTATTGTGGATATATTTTATAAATTGAAGAAAAGTATTGTGGATTGGTTTTATAAATTGAAGAAAGTATTGTGGATAGATTTTATAAATTGAAGAAAAGAATTGTGGATTAGTTTTATAAATTGAAGAAAGTATTGTGGATAGATTTTACAAATTGAAGAAAAGAATTGCGGATTAGTTTTATAAATTGAAGAAAAGAATTGTGGATAGATTTTACAAATTGAAGAAAAGAATTGTGGATTAGTTTTATAAATTGAAGAAAAGAATTGTGGATTGGTTTAATGAATTGAAGAAAGTATTGTGGATTAGTTTTATAAATTGAAGAAAAGTATTGTGGATTGGTTTAATAAATTGAAGAAAGTATTGTGGATAGATTCTACAAACTGAAGAAAAGAATTGTGGACTAGTTTTATAAATTGAGAAAAGAATTGTGGACTAGTTTTATAAATTGAAGAAAAGTATTGTGGACTAGTTCTATAAATTGAAGAAAAGTATTGTGGATTAGTTCTATAAATTGAAGAAAAGAATTGTGGATTGGTTTAATAAATTGAAGAAAGTATTTTGGATTAGTTTTATAAATTGAGAAAAGAATTGTGGACTAGTTTTATAAATTGAAGAAAAGTATTGTGGATTAGTTTTACAAATTGAAGAAAAGTATTGTGGATTAGTTTTACAAATTGAAGAAAAGAATTGTGGATTAGTTTTATAAATTGAAGAAAAGAATTGTGGATTGGTTTAATAAATTGAAGAAAGTATTGTGGATTAGTTTTATAAATTGAAGAAAAGTATTGTGGATAAATTATAGATTGAAGAAAAGAATTGTGGAGTTTTATTAAAAAATTCGACAGAGAATATAAACATTGTGAAAACCATATTGCAAAAATTGTTGGATTCCGGAGAAACTAAATAAACGATAATACCCGATGAACGTCCTCATGTAAGTTATACTCAAATAAATATATATAAAGAACAAAATATATATTACAGATTCTCAGTGCCCTACAAACGCCCTACAAAAATTTTAAATGTTCTAAAAGAAATATGTTACAAATTACGTGCTTCAATAATTAATAAAAATCTTTGCCACCCAAAGATTTGTATTTGGCGATCTCCACTAACACCAAATTGCGGCTGTTCAACTCCAACACGTTAAGGCAGTTCTTTTGTACGGTTGCAAAACAACGAAAGTCACCCAATTCATCACAGGGCGCCTACAAGTCTTCATCAACAGATTCCTGCGTCGTATCCTAAAAATCCGCTGGCGAGATAGAATTTCAATAGACGGATAGACAACCAAATCAAGCGAAGGAAATGGAATTGGCCACACTTTGCAACGCGAAAACAAAAATCTAGCCAAACAGGCCCTTGACTGGAATACGCAAGGATCCCGTCGCGTCGAGTAGAAAGACCTAGAGCAAGGTGGAGGCGAACCCCACTAGAAGAAGCCGCAACAGCTGGGAGATCCTGGTCGGAGCTGAGAGCTGTCGCGCAAAACAGAGTCCGCTGGAGGGCAACAGTTTCCACCCTATGTCCCATGCGGGATTAAAGGAGCTCTTAAAGAAGAGAAAGAAGAAAGAAGAACCTAAAAAATCTAATAAATACATCACACAATTCTCATTTTCTTCTTAATTTTTTGTTGAGAGGAATACCTAACATTAGAAATGTGTGTTGTGTTCTTATGATTTTACCAGCACTGATTTGGTTCTGAAAAGGACTATGGCTGTTTCTCGTTATTTTCCAGAGTGGCGATTCGATTGATGATTCTAAATTCCCTGACTTTTCCCTGACGTATCTAAAAAATTCCCTGACCTAACAAAACAATTGTGATGAAACATAATATACTATAATATTAAATGTATATGTTCGAACAATTTATAATGGGTATTCAAAGAACGATATTTGAAAGCGAGATATTTAGAAATTCAAATTGAAGGGTTCAACTGACAATTTTTGCGATTATACTTTTTTTTGGCAAAATTGGATTCGTCGCCGAATAACCTGTCCTTTACTCTTGTTGTTTTAATATAATATAAGAACGTCTCAAATACCCCCAAATGTATCTCTGATAAAATCTTTGAAGCTAAATTACTCGAAATTCAAATTTTTCGAGTCGAATCCTTTTAGGTTTAACCAATCTCTCCATCATGTCTTTTATTGCACCACTAATGGTAGAGTACAGGAAAGGGGCAAACGGTGCATCAGACTGAATTTCAGTCATGAATGGTTCAATTTCCTCAGCTAATGATTTAAAAAATGTAAGTTTAACTGGTAAAAGTGGATCCTTAACTGCGTTTAAAATAGTCTGGAAACTTTCATTCTTGGGCGACATTTGAAGATTCTTCTTCATTTCTTCAACGTACTTCAATATATGAGGCATCATATTCAATGCACGGCTAGCGACATCACCATTGTTAAGCCAACGCACGGAGAAGAATTTTTTAGGGAAGATATCCGAGCTAGTACATTCAGAATAAATTTGGCGCCTTGCCGGTACATTTTTAAAGATGTAGAGACTTCTGAAGAATGCGATGATGTTTGGCCCGTCCATAGATATTTCTAAGATTTTCTTTTAAGTCAACGTTGAAGTACCCTCCGACAAAGCATTGATTAAATGCGAAGCTGTATTCCCTATTGAAATCGTATTGGATATTCTAATACATATCCGATCAATTTGATTCCGCTCATATCAATGATTCCGATCAGAATACATTGCTGATTGCGGAATTGCCTCCGCTCAATTTCTTAGCTCGATGTCGCTCTTTTACACATAAAACTGCCTTGGTAAAACCAGCGAGCAGTAATAACTCGTTGGTTGGTACTCATTATATGTAGCTCTCTTTTCTTGTGGGTATGACAAAGATAAAAATATATGTATTGGTAAATTCAAAAACTATTCATTGCCGCATCCCTGCAAAATTAAGTTACAGACTTCAAATTTAAGTTTGAAGGTGAATTCTGCAGTGATGACGTTTTGAATTGACCTTAAATTCGTAGAACAAATGACCTACTGTTCCAAAGATGGCAGCATATAATATTTACATATCGACGATGAAGCACTAATACCTCGGAACCCACAATTTATTATAAATGTGGGTTACGAGGTATTAGTACCTACTTCACCGTCGATATATTGCCATATTGTATTATTTTCGCGTAAAACTTTAAAGGAGACTGGTCATGGCCCATACAAAATTACCCCAGGCCCGGCGCAAACGAAAAGTATCTCAGATTATCGATTATAATGTGTGTTGAAATTCTGTATAGTTTTTATATCCCTTAACTATGGCAAAGGTGTTAATATTGCTATTTTTGTTTAGTCAGGCGAAATTCCAAATATCACCCTATATTTTTGTAATGCTATAACCTATTTTCATGAATAAGGTATCAGTGTACGCAGAAAAGCATTTAAATTGCTTATAACTTCGAAAGTAAAGGCCGTAGCATAAAAATTGTCTGGACATTATTCATAGGAAAAACTCCAAGCTTTCTTATTCTGGAAAAAAAACATTAGTTGACTATGAATATTTTGGAGAAAAAGGTGGTTGAAAGTGACATTTTTGTTAAAAAAAACAAAATTTTGACTTTGACGACTCATAACTCTGGAAGTTGGTACTGTGGTACCGTCGTTTTTACAATTTTAGATAGGTGGGAGTATTCTGCGTACACTGATACCTTATTCATGAAAATAGGTTATAGCATTACAAAAATATAGGGTGATATTTGGAATTTCGCCTGAATAAACAAAAATAGCAATATTAACACCTTTGCCATAGTTAAGGGATATAAAAACTATACAGAATTTCAACACACATTATAATCGATAATCTGAGATACTTTTAGCTTGCGCCGGGCCTGGGGCACATTTGACCAGTCTCCTTTAATCCTGAGAACATTAATGATTTTTGATTAATTTTACAATAAACGAAATTCTCTGACTTTCACATTTTTTCCCTGACTTTTCCCTGACTTCCAGAATTTCCAGAATAATCGCCACCCTGTTTTCTAATGATTGTTTGTGTTTACAATTTTTTTGTTTCTATGAAATTTGTTAAAATTATTATTGTTAAATTATATATAGTCTGAAAAAATATTTTTTTTAATAGAGTGAGAAATAGGCTCAAAATATGTCCAGAAATACTACCTCTTAAAGTCCTATAGAAATCGGATTACCCGTTTTCGAGATTATAAACATACAGAAAAGCAATCAATAAAAGTTCTTAACAGCCCGAGCTGTGACCGTCAAACAGTGGTGAACTTTTCTGAAAGGATGAAACCTGCAGGAATGATAGTATTTGCGAAGACTATCTGCATTTCGAAAATCGGAGTAGAAAATGTATAGAAACATATTAGAGTGAAAACTTTCTTTATCAATACAATTGAAATCCCCAAAAAGCTCTATTTAAATAAAATATCCAGCGTCAGCTAAGTGCCAAATCGTGCCAAAAAGAAACGAATTGCCTGTAGTACGGCGAGAATATATTTAGGTGAATATAGATATTGAGATTGAGCTTTCTGAGGTGTACAATTAGAATGATGAAAAAAGTTTTAACTCACTTTAATTCAAGTTTTCGGTCTGATAGTGGGATCCAAAAGCCGCATGAAAGTGCAAAGGTAGCCGCAAATATGCCTTACCTTCGCAGGCACTTTTACAGACTACTAGGAAAAATAAAAACTGGTTATCACATTTCATAAAATTTAGGGAACGGAAAATTCATATCGCCAGTATGTAAGTATGCATATTAGTTGAAGTCAAATTTATGGACTCTTATAATTAAGTTGAAAAATTCTAGAAAAAATAATAGTTTTTCAATGCTTATATTATTAAATATACATTGAATATAAACCCACCCCCTCGAACACCCTTTTGTTAAAAATAATTGTTTCTAGCTGAAGGACCGAGATTTTGCAAAAATATCTTGCATTTTCGGATTCAGCAGATCTAAATCTATAGAAATCATCCGGAAGCGACCCCTTTATGAATAACGAACCCCCCTCAACCGCGGACACCGTAATCCGAGTCCGTCAAACTAAGCAAAAAGTGCTCGTTAAGAAACGCTTTTGACAGAGAAAGAACGCACTATATCTATCTGCATCGTGCGCACCCATCGTTAAAGAATAGAAAGAGCATTAACTCGTTCAGAAAAATTGAAAACATAAACTGCGACGCAATTTTCTTACGACCCTTTTCTTTTATGAATGGAATTCTGAATTGATGACCTGTTTAGGCGCATTTTTTCTATAAAAAAGTTTGAGGGCGCGAAGTCTGGACAGGGCGAGAAATCCCCCGGCACGGCACAAATCCCCCGGCCAGGCGCTGTCTGTTGCACATTTTTGTATTGTAAATACATACAAGAAAAATTGTTTCATGGTTTTTTCCCCCGTGAAGACTTTTGCAAGTTGAAAGTGAAAATGATATTAGAGGAATTATGACCAAAAATTTTATTTTTTAGGGTTTTTGAAATTCAGCCCCAATTGGTAAAATGTAACCCACTTGATATCTGTTATGATCGGTTCTCCAGAAAAGAACTTTTGGCTACATGGCATTAGCGATTCATATAATATTTAATTCAATCTGAACTAGAGACACCGAATATTCGGCCACGCTCTGGGCCGAAGCCCCGAATTCGCAAACATTTCGAGCATAGAAAAATTATCACTGTAGATGTGATCTTAAGACTACAATAATATTTCCGGTGTTAACACAATTGCGCGCAATTCCATAAACGATTTGCAGCCACTCGATTTCGATTTTTTGTTTTTTATTGCTTTTCTCAAGAAATTTGTCCTCCGGTCCGGAGCCCCTTTTATAATATTGTTGTTTTTGTTGTTGCTTTTCCGATGAAATTTGGATTCCTTTCATATAATTTTTAGTGATATGTGCGTTTTTTATGATTTGGTATTCGGCCGCATAATGTGGGTTAACCTACAAAGAAATTTTAGGGGTGGCGGGACATTTAAAATACATGGAACAACATTTGCACTGGCATAAACATCACACGGCGCGGAGAAATTACTATGGGGACTTCTGCCGCAGGCCGCCGCCGTCACCGTCGCCTGGCAAGTCGTTTGTTCATTTATTCGGCCGAATATCGAACATTAAAAGAGTGGCCGAAAAGCAGCCAAATATTTCTGGCATCTTTATAAACCATACCAAATTGATAATAAATTATCTTAGAAAAATAATTTATCATCTACTAAGTAATTATAGTTCAAAAATTAGCTCATTACTAACAAAACAAAATTAATTCAACAATATTCTTAAAGACATAATTCTCAAAAGAGTGGCTTTCGTCGATACTAGGATGCTAGGGTGTTTATTATTTTTAGATACATATCGAGGGTTTCCTGCCAGAACGGCGTATCAACCAAAACATGGATTTAGAGGATTCAATAAAAACATTTCAAAAATCGGTGCATTTTTTTTTTCATATTGCTTATCATCGAAAATAAATGTTTTTAGGCGTATGTTTTGGATACTTTTATTCACTTGATGAGTTTTGTCAAAACAAACCGTAAAAAATTTAATAATGTTTATACGCCCAAAATCGCGATTTTGTGGATACGCCCTTCTGGCAGGAAACCTTCGATATATTATTTTACATAACATTGCATCACTTTTATTTAAATCTTTCCGCCAAATATTTCACGTCACTTTACTTCATTCGAGTATTAGTTGATTCAATTACTGCTTTTAGTTAAATTAATTTTTTATATCTAGTTAGCATTGAGGTGGTGGAGTAGTGGCCACTTACGGATTTTGAATTTTTTATGTTATTTCTTAACACCACCCTTACCAAGTACACAAAAACCCAGCGGGCATAAACGTTTAACTATAGTTTCAAAAATAATATTTTCTTGGGGTTGAGTTAAGGGGTGCCTTGTTATGGGCTTGAGATTTTTGGTGTATTTTTTAACACCACTCTTCTTAACGAAGAACCATATTGTGCAGCGGGGTCTTCTACCGCCTTTAACTATATTTCCAAAGCACCATTTGTTTTAGTTCCTAATACCACCCTTAAGAGGTGTGCGAAAATGCAGCGGGGTCTAAAGCCTCTAACTATATGTTCCAAAATAATCATTTATAGGGGGTGGTTTTAGGGTGTCACCCGGGGATGTTATGAACTTGCAATTTTTTGTGGTAGTTCCTAATACCACCCTTAATAAGTGTGCAAAAAAGATGCGGGGTCTAAAGCCTCTAACCATAGTTTTTAAAATAATAACCTCTAGGGGTGACTTCCATAGTTTTTAAAATAATCACCTCTAGGGGTGGCTTCAGGGTGGCATAAGGGTGGCGACCGACGATGTTATGGACTTGAGATTTCTTCAGGAATCTACTAACATCCCTCTTAACGCGTGGTAAAAATTTCTAAAGCCTCCAACTATAGTTTTTAAAATAATCACCTCTAGGGGTGGCTTCAGGGTGGCATAAGGGTGGCGACCGACAATGTTATGGACTTGAGATTTCTTCAGGAATCTACTAACATCCCTCTTAACGCGTGGTAAAAATTTCAGCGGGGTCTACAGCCTCTAACTATAGTTTTTAAAATAATCACCTCTAGGGGTGGCTTCAGGGTGGCATAAGGGTGGCGACCGACGATGTTATGGACTTGAGATTTCTTCAGGAATCTACTAACATCCCTCTTAACGCGTGGTAAAAATTTCAGCGGGGTCTAAAGCCTCTAACTATAGTTTTTAAAATAATCACCTCTAGGGGTGGCTTCAGGGTGGCATAAGGGAGGCGACCGACGATGTTATGAACTTGAGATTTCTTCAGGAATCTACTAACATCCCTCTTAACGCGTGGCAAAAATTTCAGCGGGGTCTAAAGCCTCTAACTATAGTTTTTAAAACAATCACCTCTAGGGGTGGCTTCTGGCTGGCTTCAGGGTGGCATAAGGGTGGCGACCGACGATGTTATGGACTTGAGATTTCTTCACGAATCTACTAACATCCCTCTTAACGCGTGGTAAAAATTTCAGCGGGGTCTAAAGCCTCTAACTATAGTTTTTAAAATAATCACCTCTAGGGGTGGCTTCAGGGTGGCTTCAGGGTGGCATAAGGGTGGCTTCCGACGATGATATAGACTTGGGATTTTTTCTGGAATCTATTAACATCCCTCTTAACGCGTGGTAAAAATTTCAGCGGGGTCTAAAGCCTCTAACTATAGTTTTTAAAATGATCACCTCTAGGGGTGGCTTCAGGGTGGCATAAGGGTGCCGACCGACGATGTTATGGACTTGAGATTTCTTCAGGAATCTACTAACATCCCTCTTAACGCGTGGTAAAAATTTCAGCGGGGTCTAAAGCCTCTAACTATAGTTTTTAAAATAATCACCTCTAGGGGTGGCTTCAGGGTGGCATAAGGGTGGCGACCGACGATGTTATGGACTTGAGATTTCTTCAGGAATCTACTAACATCCCTCTTAACGCGTGGTAAAAATTTCAGCGGGGTCTAAAGCCTCTAACTATAGTTTTTAAAACAATCACCTCTAGGGGTGGCTTCAGGGTGGCATAAGGGAGGCGACCGACGATGTTATGGACTTGAGATTTCTTCAGGAATCTACTAACATCCCTCTTAACGCGTGGTAAAAATTTCAGCGGGGTCTAAAGCCTCTAACTATAGTTTTTAAAACAATCACCTCTAGGGGTGGCTTCAGGGTGGCATAAGGGAGGCGACCGACGATGTTATGGACTTGAGATTTCTTCAGGAATCTACTAACATCCCTCTTAACGCGTGGTAAAAATTTCAGCGGGGTCTAAAGCCTCTAACTATAGTTTTTAAAATAATCACCTCTAGGGGTGGCTTCAGGGTGGCTTCAGGGTGGCATAAGGGAGGCGACCGACGATGTTATGGACTTGAGATTTCTTCAGGAATCTACTAACATCCCTCTTAACGCGTGGTAAAAATTTCAGCGGGGTCTAAAGCCTCTAACTATAGTTTTTTAAAACAATCACCTCTAGGGGTGGCTTCAGGGTGGCATGAGGGTGGCGACCGACGATGTTATGGACTTGAGATTTCTTCAGGAATCTACTAACATCCCTCTTAACGCGTGGTAAAAATTTCAGCGGGGTCTAAAGCCTCTAACTATAGTTTTTAAAACAATCACCCCTAGGGGTGGCTTCAGGGTGGCATAAGGGTGGCGAACGACGATGTTATGGACTTGAGATTTCTTCACGAATCTACTAACATCCCTCTTAACGCGTGGTAAAAATTTCAGCGGGGTCTAAAGCCTCTAACTATAGTTTTTAATACAATCACCTCTAGGGGTGGCTTCAGGGTGGCTTCAGGGTGGCATAAGGGTGGCGACCGACGATGTTATGGACTTGAGATTTCTTCAGGAATCTACTAACATCCCTCTTAACGCGTGGTAAAAATTTCAGCGGGGTCTAAAGCCTCTAACTATAGTTTTTAAAACAATCACCTCTAGGGGTGGCTTCAGGGTGGCATAAGGGTGGTGACCGACGATGTTATGGACTTGAGATTTCTTCAGGAATCTACTAACATCCCTCTTAACGCGTGGTAAAAATTTCAGCGGGGTCTAAAGCCTCTAACTATAGTTTTTAAAATGATCACCTCTAGGGGTGGCTTCAGGGTGGCATAAGGGTGCCGACCGACGATGTTATGGACTTGAGATTTCTTCAGGAATCTACTAACATCCCTCTTAACGCGTGGTAAAAATTTCAGCGGGGTCTAAAGCCTCTAACTATAGTTTTTAAAATAATCACCTCTAGGGGTGGCTTCAGGGTGGCATAAGGGTGGCGACCGACGATGTTATGGACTTGAGATTTCTTCAGGAATCTACTAACATCCCTCTTAACGCGTGGTAAAAATTTCAGCGGGGTCTAAAGCCTCTAACTATAGTTTTTAAAACAATCACCTCTAGGGGTGGCTTCAGGGTGGCATAAGGGAGGCGACCGACGATGTTATGGACTTGAGATTTCTTCAGGAATCTACTAACATCCCTCTTAACGCGTGGTAAAAATTTCAGCGGGGTCTAAAGCCTCTAACTATAGTTTTTAAAATAATCACCTCTAGGGGTGGCTTCAGGGTGGCATAAGGGTGGCGACCGACGATGTTATGGACTTGAGATTTCTTCAGGAATCTACTAACATCCCTCTTAACGCGTGGTAAAAATTTCAGCGGGGTCTAAAGCCTCTAACTATAGTTTTTAAAATAATCACCTCTAGGGGTGGCTTCAGGGTGGCATAAGGGAGGCGACCGACGATGTTATGGACTTGAGATTTCTTCAGGAATCTACTAACATCCCTCTTAACGCGTGGCAAAAATTTCAGCGGGGTCTAAAGCCTCTAACTATAGTTTTTAAAACAATCACCTCTAGGGGTGGCTTCTTGGTGGCTTCAGGGTGGCATAAGGGTGGCGACCGACGATGTTATGGACTTGAGATTTCTTCAGGAATCTACTAACATCCCTCTTAACGCGTGGTAAAAATTTTAGCAGGGTCTAAAGCCTCTAACTATAGTTTTTAAAATAATCACCTCTAGGGGTGGCTTCAGGGTGGCTTCAGGGTGGCATAAGGGTGGCGACCGACGATGTTATGGACTTGAGATTTCTTCAGGAATCTACTAACATCCCTCTTAACGCGTGGTAAAAATTTCAGCGGGGTCTAAAGCCTCTAACTATAGTTTTTAAAATAATCACCCCTAGGGGTGGCTTCAGGGTGGCATAAGGGTGGCGACCGACGATGTTATGGACTTGAGATTTCTTCAGGAATCTACTAACATCCCTCTTAACGCGTGGTAAAAATTTCAGCGGGGTCTAAAGCCTCTAACTATAGTTTTTAAAATAATCACCCCTAGGGGTGGCTTCAGGGTGGCATAAGGGTGGCGACCGACGATGTTATGGACTTGAGATTTCTTCAGGAATCTACTAACATCCCTCTTAACGCGTGGTAAAAATTTCAGCGGGGTCTAAAGCCTCTAACTATAGTTTTTAAAACAATCACCTCTAGGGGTGGCTTCAGGGTGGCATAAGGGAGGCGACCGACGATGTTATGGACTTGAGATTTCTTCAGGAATCTACTAACATCCCTCTTAACGCGTGGTAAAAATTTCAGCGGGGTCTAAAGCCTCTAACTATAGTTTTTAAAACAATCACCACTAGGGGTGGCTTCAGGGTGGCATAAGGGAGGCGACCGACGATGTTATGGACTTGAGATTTCTTCAGGAATCTACTAACATCCCTCTTAACGCGTGGTAAAAATTTCAGCGGGGTCTAAAGCCTCTAACTATAGTTTTTAAAACAATCACCTCTAGGGGTGGCTTCAGGGTGGCATGAGGGTGGCGACCGACGATGTTATGGACTTGAGATTTCTTCAGGAATCTACTAACATCCCTCTTAACGCGTGGTAAAAATTTCAGCGGGGTCTAAAGCCTCTAACTATAGTTTTTAAAATAATCACCTCTAGGGGTGGCTTCAGGGTGGCATAAGGGTGGCGACCGACGATGTTATGGACTTGAGATTTCTTCAGGAATCTACTAACATCCCTCTTAACGCGTGGTAAAAATTTCAGCGGGGTCTAAAGCCTCCAACTATAGTTTTTAAAATAATCACCTCTAGGGGTGGCTTCAGGGTGGCATAAGGGTGGCGACCGACGATGTTATGGACTTGAGATTTCTTCAGGAATCTACTAACATCCCTCTTAACGCGTGGTAAAAATTTCAGCGGGGTCTAAAGCCTCTAACTATAGTTTTTAAAACAATCACCACTAGGGGTGGCTTCAGGGTGGCATAAGGGAGGCGACCGACGATGTTATGGACTTGAGATTTCTTCAGGAATCTACTAACATCCCTCTTAACGCGTGGTAAAAATTTCAGCGGGGTCTAAAGCCTCTAACTATAGTTTTTAAAACAATCACCTCTAGGGGTGGCTTCAGGGTGGCATGAGGGTGGCGACCGACGATGTTATGGACTTGAGATTTCTTCAGGAATCTACTAACATCCCTCTTAACGCGTGGTAAAAATTTCAGCGGGGTCTAAAGCCTCTAACTATAGTTTTTAAAATAATCACCTCTAGGGGTGGCTTCAGGGTGGCATAAGGGTGGCGACCGACGATGTTATGGACTTGAGATTTCTTCAGGAATCTACTAACATCCCTCTTAACGCGTGGTAAAAATTTCAGCGGGGTCTAAAGCCTCCAACTATAGTTTTTAAAATAATCACCTCTAGGGGTGGCTTCAGGGTGGCATAAGGGTGGCGACCGACGATGTTATGGACTTGAGATTTCTTCAGGAATCTACTAACATCCCTCTTAACGCGTGGTAAAAATTTCAGCGGGGTCTAAAGCCTCTAAATATTTTTTTCAAAAATAATCATTTTTAGGGGGTGAATTAGGGGTAGGTTTATAATTCGGGGTTAATAATTTAGGTATGATATTTTTCGAGACCCCCACTGTCTGTCTGGTATCAAAAAACAATTATTTACTTGTTTTTTAAGGCCCGATAGTCAGTTTCAAAATTTAATTTTTTTTTTCTAAAATCGTTCGATCGAACGTTCGGAACTTCAGGCTCATAGACATTTGGGGCCACTCTGTTTCAGGTTCCCGAAGCCATTCTGGCCCTTCCCACCAAAGAGATCGGGAGATCAGATCTGCTTTAGTGGCTCCTCGTGATGCTAGGTCAGCGGGGTTATATTCGGATCTAACATGTCGCCAAATATTTTCTGGAAAGTTATTGTGGATATCCGAGATCCGGTTGGCAACGAATGTCTTCCACCGGTTTGAATGATTGGTCAGCCACGTGAGGACAATAGTGGAGTCTGTCCATAGATAAACTGGGGCGGTTCTTCGTAAATTGTCTCGAAGTTTTTTAACCAGCTTGGATAGTAGGTGAGCCCCACATAATTCTAAACGTGGGAGTGACAAGGTTTTTATTGGAGCGACTCTAGTTTTTGATAAAAGCAGATGAGTACTGATTGCCCCGTCGCACAGTGGGCGGAAACGATCAAAATTACGCGCGGGGCAGAAAAAAACGTCCAAATTAAGTCTTTCTTTTTTTTAAATACTCGTTATTATGTCCGCTATCTTGTATCACTGCGGAAATCCAAATTTATAGGGGTAAAAACCACCCCTAAAGGGTTTGTTGAGGAATGCATTTTTGTTAAGAAACCCAGTTGATAGAAGTTGCTCTGCCCAGGGTTAGGTAGGTTAGCCTGCTTGGGGGTTGGTAGGGGTGGTTTTTAAGGGTTGTAAGGGTCTGTGGTAAGGGCCTGTCTGTTCTTAAGGAATGCATATTTGTTAATAAACCAAGTTGATAGAAGTCGCTCTGCCCAGGGTTAGGTAGGTTAGCCTGCTTGGGGGTGGGTTGACCGCTTTAGGGGTGGTTTTTACCCCTATAAATTTGGATTTCCGCAGTGATACAAGATAGCGGACATAATAACGAGTATTTAAAAAAAAGAAAGACTTAATTTGGACGTTTTTTTCTGCCCCGCGCGTAATTTTGATCGTTTCCGCCCACTGTGCGTCGCTTTGCTGAACTCTTGCGTATATTACAGCAGGATAAGCTCGTTCGGAACTGTCACAAAACCCATGGAATTCGATTTTTGCGGAAGCCAGATAACTAATCCACCTAGGTATTTCGATGCTTTCAATTATTTGTAGTGTATCTGTAAAATTGTGCCATACTTGTTTGAGGGTGTCGGGAATATTTGCGTCCCAATCTACCTTGGCCAACCATAGTTTTTGTATTAAAAATTTCCCAGAGATAATAACAGGGCTCAACCAGCCGAGAGGATCGAATAGTTTAGCAATTTTTGATAAAATTTGTCGTTTTGTAAGAGGCCCCGCCAAATTTATGTTCAGCTTATAGCGAAAAACATCATCTTGTGGATGCCAAGATAGGCCAAGCGCCTTTATAGTGGGATCCTCTTGTAGTTGCAAGAGTGTTTCTGTGGATATTTCATCCTTGGGTAAATCTGTTAATATGTCCTGGTGGTTAGCTGAAAATTTTCTCAGAGGAAATTTCCCTTTATTCAAAAGTGCTTTTAGTTCATGTTTGAGTAGATTTACTTCCCCTATCGTGTCTCTACCGGCAAGTACATCGTCGACATAAAAATCATTTTGTAAACACTCAGAAGCATTAGGAAATGTCGATTTTTCATCCTCCGCTAATTGATGTAGCGTTCGGATGGCTAGGTATGGTGCACACGAAACTCCAAAAGTGACGGTCAAAAGACGATAGTCTTTGATAGCGTGTTTTGGTGTGGGCCGCCATAATATGCGTTGATAATCCACATCATCGGGATGTATCCAAATCTGTCGGTACATTTTCTCAATGTCCGCAGAAAAAACATACCTGTGAAATCTCCAATTCAATAGAAGAGTGGTGATATCTTGCTGTAAAGCTGGGCCTGTTAGTAGGGATTCATTAAGGGATATGCCTGATCCTGTTTTACAAGAAGCGTCGAAGACCACCCTCAACTTTGTAGTGGTGCTGGACTCCTTGAAAACCGCAGGTAGTAGATAATTCCCTTTCCAAGGTTCCCCCCCCCCCCGGGTTGATTCGCAGTGATTTCTTCCATTTGATTCAGAGTTAAATATTCCTTTACCACTTCGTTGTAATTTTGCAGCATACCTTTTCTCTCTGCCAATTTTTCACTGTGTATCAAGCGCCTAAGTGCAATTTGACGGGATGCGCCAAGCATCACTTGATTTTTCTCAAAAAGAGCTTTAACTGGTAAACGAACTACATAGGAACCATTCGACTTTCGGTAACGAGTTTTTGCGAAATAGTTTTCACAGAAGGTGTCTTCAGGAGTATCGACTTTAGGCAATGAACATTCTTCGATTTCCAGAATTTCTTTATATCAAATAGACAGTCATCTACAGTGTTGACATATGATACTATCTCAACCTTGTTGTTCGCGTTCTGATTACCCGTTGGACCTGTTAATATCCACCCAAAAATGGTATTTTGAGCTGCAGGTGAACTATTAGGTCTAAGTTTTAATCCATCGAGTAGGATCGAGGGATAGATATCTGCTTCTATGAGCAAGTCGATTTTTCCCGGCGTGTTGAATGCTGGATCGGCTAATTTCAATTCCTGGAGATGATCCCATTTATTTAGTTTGATCTTTGTCGATGGCAAGAGCTCGGTGAGTTGATCCAAAACTATTGCGTTGACTTCGATGTTATTATTCGCATTTGTATCCTGAATAATAAATTTCGCCATTTTTTGGGAATTGGCAGTTTCAGTGTTCATAAGACCAAACATTCTGACGGTTGTCGACGTCGTTTTAATTTTCAAGCGTTGTAGAACGGCTTTTGTGATAAAAGTGGCTTGCGATCCGGGATCTATCAGAGCTCGCACACTCTGAAGTCCTTGTTTTGTTTTGATGAAAACGATGGCTGTAGCTAGTAATACTTGCCTTCTTTCATTAATAAAATGTGTAAGTATATTGGGAGTTGATGCATCCGTGTGGTTGTTGGTGTCATGGATGGGAGGTGATGCTCGGATAGATCTGGAGTCATTACCTACGTGAATCTGATGATTTCCCGATACATTTTGAGATTTACCTCCTTATAAATGTAGTAATATATGATGTTTTTGTTTACATACATTGCACCTGTTTTTGTTTAGGCACTTGCTTAAAGCATGGTATTTACCTAGGCAGTTGAGGCAATATTTTTTAGCCTTGGCCACTTTTATTTTAGCTCTCACGTCTAACTTCAGGAATCGGGGACATGAGCATAGCTCACAGGCTGAATTAGAATTGAAAAAATTCTGTATAAGATTTTTGGAGGTGTTATTAGGGCCGTCTGCGCGTTTTTCTTTGGCTTTATTTGACCCTATCGCTTCCAAAGTGCGGAAACGAGTTTCAAGAAATTTCTTGAATGATGGCCATGTCGGAACGTCATAGCTGTCTCCAATGGATTCCTCCCAAGCTTTGTGTGTTTCTGGAGGCAGTTTCTGAACCAGGAGGTGAATAACGAGGGGATCCCAATTTGAAATATTTACTTTCAAATTTTCCAGTGACGCTAAAGCTTCGCTCGTGGTGTCAAGTAGACTTTTAATGGCACTTGCTGATTCAGCAGTAATTTTTTGTTGTGACGTAAACGTGCATAATAATGAAAAAACTAGCACTCGGGTGTTTTCATACCGCTCGGTCAATGCCTTCCAGGCGGATGAGTAATTTGCATTGGTGATACTGTACTGTTTTATCACGTTAGCAGCGTCACCATTGAGTGTTGTTTTGAGATAATGGAACTTTTGCACGTTTTCCAGATCCGAATTTTGATGAATTACGGAAAGATATAAATCTCGGAAACTGATCCAATCGTTGTAGTTCCCTGAGAAGGTGGGTAATGAGATTCTAGGCAAGCTGGTATGAGTTTTGCCAGATGTGGATGCCGATAATGTGGTATTAACGTCCTGGTTATGCCTGGAAGTATTTGCAGGTTGCTCTAACCTCGATACGTGGTCAATGAGTTCGCCTTTGAACTCGTAATAAATCTGCTCTTGTGCAGAAAAAAGATCCTCAGTGAAGTACGGATGATTTGAGTTTTCGGGAGTTTGGCTGATTCGAAGATCATTAGCAGCGAATTGATGCCACAAATCATGCCACCCGTTTACGCGTGATACATAAAACCCGTGCGTTCTTTTCGGGATTGCCGCCTTTTTTATATTCACCATGAACTTGTGCATTTGCTCGATCAATGCACTTTGGATGTCGAGCAATGTGTCATGGGAACTTGATTCCGTTGGAGTTTTAGACATTGTTTACGATAAGATAATCACTTTCACAAAAAAAAAATTTTTTTTTTTTTTAATTAAAAGCTTTTATTTATTTGTTTATACGTGTGACTTTATTTTATTATTTTTAACTTCCCAGTATAGGAAGTTATTGTAATCGGTCCGAAAATCGAAATCGAAAATTTCAACGTATTTTCATCTTTCAAGGTCCCAGGAGCATTTTAAGCAAAAAATTGGGAGGAAGTATGTGTGTGTGTGTGTATGTGCGTACGGATGTGGTCATTTTTTCCTGCACGATATCGCGCGAACCAAAACTGATATCGACTTCGTTGAAGTGTTGTTCAAAGCGTATTAACCGAAATATGATCTGAAAAGAATTTCATGAAATTCGGTCCAGCCGTTTTTTTGTTTGAGCGACGTAAGTGATTTTTGTACCTGCACGATATCTCCCGAACCACGAAAGATATTGACTTACTTGAGGTGCCGTTCGAAGCGTATTAGCGACAATATTATTTGAAAAGATTTTTATAATATTCGGTCCAGCGGTTTTTTGGTTTAAATGACTTAAGTGATTTTTGTACCTGCACGATATCGCGCGAACTATAAAAGATATCGACTTTGTTGAGGTGCCGTTCGAAGAGTATTAACCAAAATATGATCTGAAAATAATCTCATGAAATTCGGTCCAGCCGTTTTTTTGTTTGAGCGACGTAAGTGATTTTTGTAGCTGCACGATATCTCCCGAACCACGAAAGATATTGACTTACTTGAGGGGCCGTTCGAAGCGTATTAGCGACAATATAATCTGAAAAGATTTTTATAATATTCGGTCCAGCGGTTTTTTGGTTTAAATGACTTAAGTGATTTTTGTACCTGCACGATATCGCGCGAACTATAAAAGATATCGACTTTGTTGAGGTGCCGTTCGAAGAGTATGAACCAAAATATGATCTGAAAAGATTTTCATAAAATTCGGTCGAGCCGTTTTTTTTTGTTTAAGCGGCGTAAGTGATTTTTGTACCTTCACGATATGGCCCGAACCACAAAAGATATTGACTTACTTGAGGTGCCGTTCGAAGCGCATTAGCGACAATATAATCTGAAAATATTTTTATAATATTCGGTCCAGCGGGTTTTTGGTTTAAATGACTTAAGTGATTTTTGTACCTGCACGATACCGCGCGAACTAAAAACTATATCGACTTCATTGAGGTGCCGAAAAACATTATTACATCAATTTTATATACATTTTCGTCATCCTAATCTTGTAAGTGCGCACATTTAGTTTGACATTTTAGCGAAAATATTGATAAACAATTGTGACAAATTCTCGGTATTATGCATATATTCTATATTGCCTATTGTTCATTTATTATTAAAATATCCAATCATAATATTCAACATCCGTCATACTGGGAAGTTGATCGTGTGGACCGAAAGGGTCGAACCCACATCCCAACTAGTTGATTTAGAGTTTTGTAAATATATAGAATTACAGAAAAAGAAGTTTTTATTAACTTCCCAGTATAGGAAGTTATTGTAATCGGTCCGAAAATCGAAAACGAAAATTTCAATGTATTTTCATTTTTCAAGGTCCCAGGAGCATTTTAAGCAAAAAATTGGGAGGAAGTATGTGTGTGTGTATGTGCGTACGGATGTGGTCATTTTTTCCTGCACGATATCGCCCGAACCAAAACTGATATCGACTTCGTTGAGGTGTTGTTCGAAGCGTATTAACCGAAATATGATCTGAAAAGAATTTCATGAAATTCGGTTGAGCCGTTTTTTTGTTTGAGCGACGTAAGTGATTTTTGTACCTGCACGATATCGCCCGAACCACGAAAGATACTGACTTACTTGAGGTGCCGTTCGAAGCGTATTAGTGACAATATTATTTGAAAAGATTTTTATAAAATTCGGTCCAGCGGTTTTTTGGTTTAAATGACTTAAGTGATTTTTGTACCTGCACGATATCGCGCGAACTATAAAAGATATCGACTTAGTTGAGGTGCCGTTCGAAGAGTATTAACCAAAATATGATCTGAAAAGATTTTCATAAAATTCGGTCGAGCCGTTTTTTTGTTTAAGCGGCGTAAGTGATTTTTGTACCTACACGATATGGCCCGAACCACAAAATATATTGACTTACTTGAGGTGCCGTTCGAAGCGTATTAGCGACAATATAATCTGAAAATATTTGTATAATATTCGGTCCAGCGGGTTTTTGGTTTAAATGACTTAAGTGATTTTTGTACCTGCACGATACCGCGCGAACTAAAAACTATATCGACTTCATTGAGGTGCCGAAAAACATTATTACATCAATTTTATATACATTTTCGTCATCCTAATCTTGTAAGTGCGCACATTTAGTTTGACATTTTAGCGAAAATATTGATAAACAAACAATTGTGACAAATTCTCGGTATTATGCATATATTCTATATTGCCTATTGTTCATTTATTATTAAAATATCCAATCATAATATTCCACATCCGTCATACTGGGAAGTTGATCGTGTGAACCGAAAGGGTCGAACCCACATCCCAACTAGTTTAATTTATTTTGATGGCTATTTAATTTATTTTGAAGTTATTTAATTATAGTATTTAATTAAATGCATTGCACTTAAGGAAGGGAAATGGGACTTAAGTGATACAAGGTTATTTTGTTAATTTAACGATGACTGCTGATTCCAAGATGGATCCGGGTCGAAGGACCAATGTTTTTGGCCTATCATTATTAAGCAAATGACCCTGTTCCGAAGAATGTGAAATATAAAATTTCAATGCATCAAATGAACGAACTCGACTGGCTGCTACATACAACTGACCATGTGTAAATACCGGTTGCCGTAATAGTATTCCGACCTTTTGAAATGTTTGCCCCTGCGATTTGTTAATGGTCATAGCAAAGGCAGGAATGATTGGAAATTGAGTGCGCTCAAAGTCAAATGGCAATAGTGTACCGGAGTACGTCAAACGAATGCGAGGAATTAAAAGTCTCTTTCCGCTCGTAACTCCAGTCAAAACCTCGCAGTCCAATGAACTTCTATGCATTTGTTTGATTCTCATTCTTGTACCATTTACCAATCCTTTCGCTGTATTCAAATTTCGTATTAGTAATACGATACAATTGATCTTTAATTCCAATTTATGAGGTGGCAAACCACTAACATTCAATGAATTTAAAAATTCAACGGGGAAATCAGTGACCCGACTAACATCATCACAAATAATTCTATCACAGCTATAATAGGCTCCGAATTAATTAATGAACAATCTTCATTTCTTGGAGCTAGTATGACGGAATTTAAAATATTATTATTTTCAATAGTTGATGAAATATCACCAAAAACATCTCGAATAATGTTGCTCGGTTCACCAATTAAATTCTGTGGGATTTCAATCAAATCTCTACCCAATTCATTAAAATTTTGCAATGCCCCATTTCCAAGTAATTTAAGAAATTCAACAAATTCGACTTCATGTGGCAGCGCTCGCATGCTCTGATTTAAAGCAAAATGTCGAAATTGCGGGTATTTTCAATTAATTCGCTACGTGAACCATGAGGAATGACAGGCAAAATTTGCCGAAAATCTCCACATAATAAAATAGTTTTGCCACCGAAGGGTTTGTTTCTATTTTCAACATGGCTTAGATCATTTAATAATCGATCAATGGCCTTCAAGGCATTAAGTGGACACATTGATATTTCATCAATAATAATTAATGAAGCGGATTTTATGAAATTTGCTTGATTACTATTAAGTGATACACCGGACACTGAATTCTCTAAAATTGGAATTGGTAATGTTCGGCCATTAATAAGTAGAGTTGAAGCAATTCCACTAAAGGCAGTAGAAATACAAACTAAATTGAGAGAATGTAATTTGTGTAAGCGCTGTTTGAACAAAAGTTTTACCACAGCCTGCATGGGCTGTTACCACAAATACATTCATACCGGTGTCATGATGCGTTACTTCACGCAAAACCGTGTCTATAACATTACGTTGTTCATTATTTGCAACATCATAAAACTCAGCAAAAATAAAAGCAGCTTCATCTGCATCAAATTCATACATAATTCTAAAATCTTGCACATGCAATGGTGTTGGAAGACCAACTTGTTGACACGATGTATTATGTGACATAAAGATTTCTTCTAATTCAAGTAAGGCCAAATTGAATGAATCATTTTCATTATGATTTCGGACAAAATCTTCACTCAAATCTGTTTTGAATTCTTCCCATAATGCTAATGCATTCCCAGGAAAATTCAATGCACAAATGAACCCAAACAATTCTCTTAGTTGCTTCGGTGTTCTGAATTGAACGGCTTCTAATAAACAATGGCGCCACTCTTCATCATTTGAAGCAATCCCCCGCGCGTGACATGCAGCAAAAAATGTCGGATGTAAAACATGTTCGTAAGCTCTCAAATCATCAAAATTTTTAGGGCCACGCACATGAAGTAATAATAAACGCAAATGAAATAGTTCTATATTTTTCGGCGAAACAACATATAATCGTGAAATTACTTTTTCGCCTCCACGTTTGCGCTTTTGCCATCTCTTTCCATTATCAATCCATACATAATGTAATGGTACTTCAGTGTACAATAAATTATTGGCATCATTATCAATTCAATTCAAATTGAAAAATGCTAATAATTTTGTTTCCCTAACATTAGCAACCGCTTGTTCTTCTTGTCCATGTCTGTAGTACACATTTTGTCTATTAGGTAAATGGCAATCAAGCCTAATTATCGAATGTGTTTGATAATGCATTGAAAATTCAAATATTCTCCAACATGCTTCAGTAGAACCAACAAAACGTCCACTCAAAAAATTCTGAATTTCATCAATTTCCAACACACCATTAATTTCATTATTAACAACCCCAGCCTCTAATACAGCGCAATCATATCCCTTGTAAATATACTTGTAAATATATTTTACACTTTTAACTGTTGTACATATTTCTACGTTAATGTGACAGTTAAGTTTGGCCAAGAGATATGGATTATACGGGACAACGTACCGATTGTCAACTGAATTCCCTCGGACCTCAACACTCACACCGTTATCTCTTCTTCTATAAACGGGGTAGCCATTAATAGAGTCAATAGTTTGTTCAGAGAAATCTTTGGGAAAATTTTTAATACATTTGCCATCTCTCATACAAACAGAATGAGGATTTAAATGACCACACGGTCCGTGAATCATATGATTTACCACGAATTCATATAGCTTTGGATGTGTGTTTATGTTCGGAATTTCGGCACTAACTACTTTATCTATATCATTCACTCCACGAAATTCATCGTTTTTAGTTAATGTGACCAAAATGTGTGCATGAGGCAGACCTCTCTTTTGGAATTCAATAGTATAAATCAAAGCTTCAACTTTACCAAATATTAATAGATGATGCAATCAATTAATTCTTTTAATTTCAACTTAAAAATGTTGAACAATTGACATAGCATCTAAATAGTTCTGATACATATTTCTCGGTGCACCAACAAACGATGATGGTAAAACAACTCTTCGCCCTGCGGCATGAATATTATTACCACCGGTTGGATGTAAATTCAAGAAATCAGTCAAATTATTATAGACTTCAGCACGAAGATTTGTTTGATTATTACGAATGAAATGTAATCTACTTCCTTCAATGCGAACATACATGTCAACAATCCATTGCAAGAATAACTTTTGTGCATGATGTAGAATACAAAAATCGTCGCGAATGGCAAGTCTATAAGATGCGTACTGCAGCATAGTTATTTTGTTTCTTGGCATATTTGAATTTGAAGTGGTAGGTAGGTTATGAACCATATTTATATGCCACCCAAAATCACCATTTGGAAATAAGAGAGGATAAGCCAACGGATCTAAGGATGAATCTAACACAGACACATTCCGAACTGTATTATTCAATCTCGAAAAGCAAATCATGTTACGTTCAAAGGGTGGTTCACCATTGACACTATTGAATACAACAGCTACATCAGTAGCAATCGCATCATTGTAACGACGAATATCAACATTCTGTCTAATTAACATGCATACGTCTCTTGTAATATCTTAATTTCTATTACAGTATTCAGACATAGTATGAAAAGAACGAACGAATGTATTGCAACAATTTAATTGATGGCCAATACCTCTCATTAAAGTAATGTTACATTGTGCATTTGAAGAATGACGCATTCTGTACTGTGCAGCTGTTTCTACATCGTAGAAATACAATTGGGCATAATTTGGTGTAGAACCATAAGGAGTTTCAATACCACCAGCCCTGTGATAAAAAACACCATGAATTTTAAAATGGTAAATACCTTGCAATGCTTCAGTTTCAATCTTTGTTTCACTACTAATCATTGCAAAAGAAGAGTTATATGATCGAATAGAATTAAAATAATGTTTCGATCTACTTTTAATTGCAGCATCGTTTGATTTAAGGCCATCATATAGACTTTAAAAAAAATCATTTTGCGTATAAGGCGCCACATGGACTTTGCCCTTATGGCAGCATAATGAGAATGCATTTCTATTTCCTTGAGTAATTTCACCTTCAAAATTTCTCGCCCCACAATGCACGCAACGAAAAATCAATTGGCCGCAAGAAAATGAATTAAAATTTCGTGGCACTAATTTCAATGCGCACTTAAAAGAATCATCTAATAAATCATTAACGACTTCACCAGTGCCGTCATGTTCAATCGATGGGTTTAAATTAACGTTTCTATTCCTATTTCGAATTGACCTGACTTCGTTTCTATTACGTCGTCGGTCAATTCGACCGTGTAAAGTACGCCGTCGAGGCATGGCAAAATTCAACTGGATTATAAAAAAAAAATATTATAAAAAAAGAAGAATACCTACTCGCCGCAATTATAATCCAGATGGTCAAAACACAAAAGCAATAATCGGACCGTTGGCGCAATTAATAATTGTCAAACCAAAAACACAAAGCACACTTTCCACCGTTGGCGCAATTACAATCACTATCCACTCAAAACACAACCGGCCTAATCAAAAATTAATAATAACGAAAAATCACAGAAAGTACACTTTTCACCGTCCACTGTATTTAATTAGAAGAGGATCTAATATCTATCTATAAATAGAAAAAAATCGGCACTTGCTAAATTTTCTGATTCTATTATTTGAGCTGTCAAGTCATGACCAAATCAAACGAACCAGAGATTGATTTCGCATGCATACGCACTAAAACATACGTACTTATAATCACATTCTACTGACCCAGTGGGAAAAATTGGGAGCGATGCACAAGGGAGTGTACTTGGAGCACTCTCAAGGGAGCTTTCTTGGAGTTTTCATAAATTTTATATAAAAAAAGAAAACGGGCAATTATCTTCATGTCCATAAAATGCGACGTTAGCATACTCAATAGCCCGGCTCTCATTCGATACGGAGGACAAGCAGCTTTTAGAAGTGGTTCGTTAGAATTTAGTTGGGGGACTGCTTTGGTAAAGCCACTCTCGGGCTTGGAAAGAAAAAGGCAATTGCAAAAGATAAAAAAAATAAAAGCTTTTCGATACCGGATCACATAACCACAGGCGCCCATAAATATTTCTTTTTTAAAAAGCTTTTTTATAATGCTCCAACAACGCCTTTTTGGGAGCATAAAAACGTATGCTCCCTCGCAATGACATGCAATGTTAAAAAGAATATAAAACGGGTATGGCAACGGGACCACTCTCTGCTCCCTTTGGAGCGCTCCAAGATGGCTCTTGGAGCACTCCTTTTTCCCACTGGGGAGCAGTTGGGGTGAAGAAATGAGAGTGCAGAGAAAATATGAAGAACAGTGAAGGCAAAGAGAGGATCGAAGCAAAATATATGTATTTTCTTGAATAATGTATTCTCTTTCCGTTTAATGTGATGGATAGCGCGTGCACAGTGTGTTAGTGCATATGTGAATAAAATATGTTTTAAGTATGGGTAAAACTTTACCTGGCTTTCACACCTTTCCCTGTGCATGCACCTGAATAAAATATATATTATGCACTTCTATGAAAAAGTACTTTTTGTTTGATATATGTTTCATTAAGATACGTGCACCGGAAATAGGGCAAAAAGGGATTTCAATTTTTGGCTTTGCCTATTAATATATAGATGTAATGAAGAAAATTATTTACATTAGCATTAATTATTACAAACAGCGCATTGCTTTGGCTGCAAATTATCGGCAAAACACATTTGCACCGCGACATAAAAAGAAGATAAAATATAAGGATTTGTGGAGCACATTTCTCTAACGAAATGTTCGTCAAAGGCGGACGTCGTCTTCTACCTGGAGCTATTCCAAGTTGTCAACCAAACAATAGCTGTTATGATTTGGAGCTATTTTGATATTTTATTTCTAATGTTAATGTAATATTTTTTCTCTATACATTAGGACAAGGACTATTTTTTTTTTCTTTTCTTTTCTTTCTCTTTTAACGTTTCCTTATTATTTTAACATTTCCATTACTTATCCTTTTCATTCTTCGTTTTCATTTCTTATTTTTTGTTCCTTGAAATTGTTGTTCCTTATAATACAGGAAATTAATTCGACAGATAAAGGAAACATGGCAGCAACACTAAGGGAGGAAAAACATGCTACAGAAAATCTGGATAGCGGAAACTTTAAAAAAATCGAAACAGACAAAATTTGGACATGACCTTAAACAGTTTGCATTGAGCTTATACTTTTTAGCCCCCGCTGCCTATAATTTTTTGGCTAAAACAATTATATTACCAGCTGCATCAACCTTAAGGAGCTATGTAAAAAGCTGGCCTTCAAGACCAGGATTAAACAACGCTTATTTCAAAGCATTGCAACTGAAAGTAGAAACGCTTCCAGAAATAGCGAAATATTGCATAGTTGCATTCGATGAAATGGCAATTAAAGAAAATTTGTTCTACGAAAGAAAGAAAGGCGAAATTATAGGCCTGGAAGATAACGGGATAAGCAAAAATAACTTGGTGGCGAAAAATGCTTTCGTTTTGATGGCCAGAGGCATAACGCATAACTATAAACATTTCTTGGGATATATATTCGTTAACTCGACATGTCCAAGCGCTCAAGTAAGAGACTTGATAGTGGACGCCATAAAGAAATTGCAACAAGTTGGGCTTCATCCGCAGGCTGTAGTATGCGACCAGGGATCAAACTTTGTTGGAGTCGCAAAATTATTAAACATTACAACAGTGAAAACTTCATTTAGAATAAATCATGACGATATATATTATTCTTTTTTGATCCGCCACACTTAATAAAAAGTTTAAATAAACAAAAAATTTTTGTTTGAAGAATATAAGACTGCAAAGTGGCAAGATATAAGAAAATTTGCGGAATAGGACAGAGAGCATACTTTTAGATTAGCTCCAAAATTAAGTCCAGAGCATATAAATCCCAATTCGTTCCAAAAAATGAAAGTGAAATTAGCCACTCAGGTAATTAGTGCAAGTGTGGCAGCTGGTATGTACACACAAGTTAATACAAATCAATGTTCTTCGACTGCTGTGTATACAGCTGAGCTTCTGGAAAAATTTGAGAAATTATTTGATATTTTCAACTCTTTACCATTTTCTTGCAAAACTTAAGAATTCTAGACGAACACAATAAGGATGTTACCAGTTCCGTAAAGTTTGTAATGGGGTGGCAAATTGCTATTACCAGCCTTTTAACACTGCAAGAAAGACTGAAATCAAAAGGAATACATTTTCTTCGAACAAGAAATTTTAACCAGGATGGACTGGAAAACGGCTTCGCACGGGTTATCAATTTTCATGCACTTTTAAAAAAATATTTAGCATGAAATTTTTACAAATATGTAAAGGAACAAACTGCGAACCGGATAAAACTTTACACTTACCATCTGTGAATAGACGGTTAATAGAGTTTCCCGAGGCAAGACAATCAAATACGGCCCCCAGTTTAATTATTAAGACAGATTTCAGTGATATGGATATCGGAGAAGAAAATGATATGTTATATTTTGCCGGTTGGCTTTCGAAAAAACACAAAGAAAACCATAAATGCGAGGCCATCGAATTACCACAAGATAAAGTGGACAGTGCATTCACAGTGTTTAAAACTTATGAAAATGGAAACTTGGTTACGCCCACCAAAAGATTTATGGATGAACTAAAACGCATGGAGAAGAAGTTTGCTGAACATTTTGAGCTTCTTATCGAAAGCATTAACATTGAAAATATATTGTATGATATATTGAAAAAAGAATTCAATTTTAAGTGTTGCGAAGCGTCAAATAAGGAATACCTCTTACGATTGTATATTAGAGCAAGGATCTACTACACAATCAAATTCTTTAATAAGGACATAAGAAAAAGTAGTAACAGACGCAAAGTACCTACATTAAGCCACTTGTAAGAAATCTGACCTATAAAAAAAGTAATATCTATAAAACAGAAGCAGGGGCATATGAAGTTTGACTGAAGATTGCCATTAGATCAGTTAATGCTAAGTACAGATGAACTCTCAACCTTGTTGGGATAACTTCATCGTGCTTAGTTGATAACTGCTGTTAAATACAAGAACACATTAACTTAAAACCAAGAAATGTAATAAGTTTATCAATAACACTATGAAACACGAATTTTCTCATATGGAAAAAAAATTGATATTCATTGAAGTCTGAACTTTTGGAACACGACTGTTTTGGTAGTTTGTAATTATCAACTCTTTTTCAAAAGTTATTAACTTTTGAAAGTTCGAACTTTTTTTTACTCAATATGGGTTTTTTTAATATGGTCGGATCAGAAATTTTACGTAAAACTGTTTGAAAAATGTTCAAAACAAAAACTTTTTATATTTATAGTATATATAGTACTTTTGTATACATTTTCTGTAGTATTAAAATAAAATATTTGCCAAAAACAAAATTATTTGTTTTCATTTGCTTGCATTTAACATAACATTCAAAAGTTAATAACTTTTGAAAAAGAGTTGATAATTACAAACTACCAAAACAGTCGTGTTCCAAAAGTTAAGATCTCAATGAATATCAAATTTTTTTCCATATGAGAAAAAATAGTTTGTCATTTGTTCTACAGTGTAACACTTGCACAAAGTTATAAAAAATAATATCTATGAAACAGAAGCTGACCGAAGATTACCATTAGATCAGTTAATGCTAAGTACAGGTGAACTCTCAATTTTGTTGGGATAACTTCATCGTGCTTAGTTGATAACTGCTGGTAAACAGAAGAGCACATAAAGTTAGGAACAAGAAACGCAATATGTAAGTTTATCAGTAACATTGTGTAATCCGTTTTATTAAATTTCCTTTGACAATTTTAGATAAAACTGTAGTATTAAAAAAAAACTACCGAAATCAAAATATCTAATGGAATACATCAACTTGGCCGATATTGTGAAAAGCTGCTATAAGGAGAAATGTAAGTTTAGATAAAAAAGAAATATCAAACAGGAACAAGACATACATAAACTTGGCGGTTGTTTTGAAAGATGCTACAAATAATCTATAAAGGTTAATTTTTCTCCTATTTTAAAGACAAATATGGTCGTATTTTAAGCCAAAAAACACACCTCTTCATGGTTCATTTCCTTATTAGATGAAGTGCTCTTTTTTTTGGGATATTTCTTTTCAGATCTCTCCAGTAAGTGTAGACCTTGTCGTGGTTGGAGAGCTTAAAAGTATTTGCTAATTGTAAATAATATTTTTGAATTGAAAGGGAAAAGGATATGACAATTACACCAAATCAAAACTTGTACTTGAACCCTTTTTCCTTGCAACTTTCTTTATTATATTATATTATAACATAATTCTATATTATATTATAATTTTTAAAGCAAAAGCTTACCTAACATACACTTATTAGCTTACCGAAATAAGCCAAGTCAAAAGACAATTAATAATTAATACATGTAAATGTTACAGTTGAACATCTCTTTCTCCTTGTTTACCTAGAACCTCCTACCTAGATGCACTTTTCTGAAGTGATGTTTTCTTTATTATAGGGCGAGTTTAAAAAGCATTGGGGCCAGGCAATCCTTTTGTCTAAAAACTTGTCTAACTTCGAATTTTTATGTTAAAGTGATTAATTGCACGTATAAAAAGTAAAGGTATACCTGAAGCTCTCTTCTATGCGAAAGAACACACACCGTTATATATTTTCTTCATTTCGCCGTGAAAAATAGGTAATTAAATGAAAGAGAATGTGTTAATGAATATTACCATTGAATTATGTTATTATTATGGTTGTCACGTGAATATTGTCGACTTTAAATAGAGATTTGATGAATGTTAGAAAGAAATCCTATTTATGATGTTGGGCCATTCCATGGCAATTGGATCCGCAACCTTCACCAATTTCGTTCATATTTCGTAAATTTGGAATGCCAGTGACTAGAATTACGTAGGTGCAATATTTCGCCAAAATGTTCCATAGTTTCATAGATAACGGGTCTTAAATATTTCGAAATTGGCATAATACAAGTTCCTTTTAAAAATCGTACAAAATGCAAATGTTATCCTAGCGTTGTTATTTATAAAGTTTTTTAAAGGAACTTATGTATATTATGTCAATTTGGAAATATTTAAGACCCGTTATATATGAAACCATGGAACATTTTGGCAAAATATTTCACTTAGGTACGTAATACTAGTCACTAGTACTCCAAATGCATGAAATATGAAGGAAATTGGCAAAGGTCGAGTTCTGAAATTTCTTTTTTTGGTAAAATTTTCATGGCCACAGGGCCAGCATAATGTATGTTAAAGATTTCAAACCAGTTTTGCTGGCTGATATTATGACAAATACTTTAGAATGGAGTAATTACAGTACTATGGCAAATATTTTTGAATGGAATATTTAAAAACAACCTAGAAGAAAATGACGTGTCGTTCAAAAATATTCATGAAAAGATCTCTTTCTAATTTGTTAAATCTGCCAATCAATGCTCAATAATGTGATACAACTCGATCGCGCGTTAAAATGTCTCTTATTACATTTTTTTAAACAATCGATTTAATTTTCAAGATAGTTCTAACTAAAAACACAAGTACAATAAGCAAATAATCTTTTGTTTGCGATTTTATTAACTTCCCAGTATAGGAAGTTATTGTAATTGGTCCGAAAATCGAAATCGAAAATTTCAACGTATTTTCATCTTTCAAGGTCCCAGGAGCATTTTAAGCAAAAAATTGGGAGGAAGTATGTATGTGTGTGTGTGTATGTGCGTACGGATGTGGTCATTTTTTCCTGCACGATATCGCGCGAACCACAACTGATATCGACTTCGTTGAGGTGTCGTTCGAAGCGTATCAACCGAAATATGATCTGAAAAGATTTACATGAAATTCGGTCCAGCCGTTTTTTTTTTTTTTTGATTAAGCGACGTAAGTGATTTTTGTACCTGCACGATATCGCCCGAACCACGAAAGATAATAACTTACTTGAGGTGCCGTTCGAAGCGTATTAGCGACAATATAATCTGAAAAGATTTTTATAATATTCGGTCCAGCGGTTTTTTAGTTTAAATGACTTAAGTGATTGTTGTACCTGCACGATATCCCGCGAACTATAAAAGATATCGACTTAGTTGACGTGCTGTTCGAAGAGTATTAACCAAAATATGATCTGAAAAGATTTTCATAAAATTCGGTCGAGCCGTTTTTTGTTTAAGCAGCGTAAGTGATTTTTGTACCTGCACGAACCATAAAAGATATTGACTTACTTGAGGTGCCGTTCGAAGCGTATTAGCGACAATATAATCTGAAAAGATTTTTATAATATTCCGTCCAGCGGTTTTTTGGTTTAAATGACTTAAGTGATTTTTGTACCTGCACGATACCGCGCGAACTAAAAACTATTTCGACTTCATTGAGGTGCCGAAAAACATTAACACATCAATTTTATATTCATTTTCGTCATCCTAATCTTGTAGGTGCGCACATTTAGTTTGACATTTCAGCGAAAATATTGATAAACAATTGTGACAAATTCTCAGTATTATACATATATTCTATATTGCCTATTCATTTATTATTAAAATATCCAATCATAATATTCAACATATATCGTACTGGGAAGTTGATCGTGTGGACCGAACGGGTCGAACCCACATCCCAAGTAGTTTTTTTTTTTTTAGAAACATAACGGACTTACGTCCACTTTATAATTGATTCGAATCGCATTAACGATGTAGCTCAAAATTATTCATATTTCAAAATTAAGTTATCGATGACATGGTTTAATTCCTGCCAGTTTACAAATCTCAAATCCAAATTCTTCTCATTTGCATTTGCGCATACCCTAGTTAAGACATTGTTTTTAGTATAATCAGATTTGAAAAAGTCTAGATAAAATATCGAGTTAGATCTTGTGTTTCTTCGCGGCACAGTATAACACAATTCGTTGCGAAGCATTGAACACTCTGTGACACCATTTACCAATTTATACAAAAATTTCAAATCACAAGAGACCCTAAGAGACGCAAGAGATGGAATATGAGAAAACGCTGATAGGTTTGTATAATTGTGATCAATGAAAGGGTCAGGTAAACCTGCCCGTGGCGCTAATATCCTAAAGAACTTGTGTTGAACAGTTTCGATTTGCTTAATATGAATTTGAGCAGTTGGAAACCATATCGGTGACGCGAACATCAGAAGTGGTCTAACTAATAGTAGATACAAAGTTCTAAGAGTAGTTGGCGATTTAAACTCTATCGCAGTTCTTTTCACAAATCCTAACATTTGGTTGGCTTTGTTGACAATATAATTTCTGTGCGCATCAAAATTCATTTTGCTATCAAAAATCACTCCAAGGTCTCTTATTTCGCTTACTTTGTCTAATATCACATCATTGAGTTTATAATTGTAACTTATCAAATTTCTACTTCTAGAAAAAGTTATGGCTTTACATTTTTTGATATTAAGAGAAATGTCGTTTATTGAGCACCAAGTGAAAAGCTTATCTAAGCACGCTTGCAATTTCCCTGCGTCTTGATCACTAGTTACAGTTCTGAAAATTTTCAAGTCATCCGCAAATAACAAACACTCGGCCTCATCAATCACATATGAAAGGTCATTAATAAAAATATTGAACAAAAGAGGGCCCAAGTGTGAGCCCTGTGGAACACCCGATAAAACATTAATTTCTCTAGATACAAAGTTCTTATACATAACATATTGCACTCTGTGCGATAAATAAGTATCGAGTTCTTTACGTAGACCCTGAAGTTGTTTTCTTTGCAAAAAAGTTAAATCTGAGTTAAGTTTGTGAGGAGCACTACATTTACATCTGTTTCTGAGAATGAAAAACGCGGTGTCTTGATCGTCAGTAACTACTTTAATCGGTCTAATTTTACCGTCAACTTTTTTACCAACCCGAAAATGACGAATAATCTTCTTCTCATCCGTTACACCGATTTTAGACATAATTTCGGCGATTTCAATGTCATCATATTTCGTTCGTTCAGTAACAGAGGCCGAGTTAGATTCGGCGACATTGTAAATCAAAACATTTTTTTTGCGCAAATTTCTATCATTAATTTCCTGAATAACCTCCACACTGTCAGACGAGGACGCGGCACCACGTTGTTGAGCCGCTTGAGAGAGCGCAGAAAGTTCTGCCTCCATTTTGTCCACTCGAGTCAGCAGCTTCGGCAAGATGCTGAGGCCGAGAGAACATTCCTCGCACAAGAACTTAAGGGTCCTCTTCTTCGACTCCATGCATTTCATCTCATCATCGCTCAGATTGCTGCATTCGGCGTGAACCGGACGCTGGTAACTGTCACAGTCGAAGCTCTTCGTGCGGCGATTGCACGCGTTATGACAGACTGGACAATTTCCAGGCATAGTGATCTCGGCGCTAACGGTCGAAGAAAAAAAAATCACAAAGAGAAACTTTACAACAAAGACCAAAGTTTGAAATAAAGGGAAACCACAAAATTAAATTTAACAAAAAGCAACCAAAAACTTCATGACATGACATGTTACACTATTGTAAAGTTTTCTTAATCCATGAATATCTCGGCGTGAAGTTATATTTGGCAAAGACATTAGTTGCTGTATGCTGTGATCGATTAGCTTTTCATTATCTCCGAATTGCTCTTGCAGTAGAGATATTGCTGCATTATAGTTTTCTTCTGAAGGTATCCAGCGATAGAATCTGCAGCTTTACCCGTTAAATGCAGCTGCGGATAATTGAATTTATCCGCCCCACTAAGATTTGGCCGTTCATGTATAGCGGTCTTAAATATTTCCCAAAACGGTAGCCATTCTTTGAAATCGCCAGAAAAGATTTTTAATGATAATTTGGGAAATTTTGCGGCTGATGACATGTTATTAGAGGGGGCCGGCAGATTTATAGAGTTGCTCGAACTTTTGGTTGGTGTAATTTCGCCAATCGTTGATTCAAGCGACTTGTGATCGAGATTGCCTTATCTTCATACTCAGCGATAGAATCGGATTCCTTTTGAAATTCTTCAGGTTTTAACATGCCTAAGTCTTTATCATTTAATTTTTCCAAACTTTGTTGAACCGTGGCTAATCTGGCCAGGTAAACCGATAGCTCTTCTTCTATTTCATCCAATTTACATTCGTTATCCTCATTTAATTGCGATTCGGGCGATTTCAAATAATCTAAAATACGATTAACTAATTTTGTAAGCTGCCCGCGATACGTAGCTCGTTTGGCGATATCCATTATTTTTAATAAATTAATCCGTTCAACGTTAATACAAATATTTATTATAAAAAGTTAAAGAGTCACCGTCCCGGGTTTCGGCACCATTTTGTTAAAATGCTTTTACTATTATTAACTTCCCAGTGTAGGAAGTTATTTTAATCGGTCCGAAAATCGAAATCGAAAATTTCAACGTATTTTCATATTTCAAGGTCCCAGGAGCATTTTAAGCAAAAAATTGGGAGGAAGTATGTGTGTGTGTGTATGTGCGTACGGATGTGGTCATTTTTTCCTGCACTATACCGCGCGAACCAAAAAAGATATCAACTTCGTTGAGGTGTCGTTCGAAGCGTATTAACCGAAATATGATCTGAAAAGATTTTCATAAAATTCGGTCGAGCCGTTTTTTTGTTTAAGCGGCGTAAGTGATTTTTGTACCTGCACGATATCGCCCGAACCACGAGAGATATTGACTTACTTGAGGTGCCGTTCGAAGCGTATTAGCGACAATTTAATCTGCAAAGATTTTTATAATATTTGGTCGAGCGGTTTTTTGGTTTAAATGACATAAGTGATTTATGTACCTGCACGATAGTGCGCGAACTATAAAAGATATCGACTTAGTTGACGTGCCGTTCGAAGAGTATTAACCAAAATATGATTTGAAAAGATTTTCATAAAATTCGGTCGAACCGTTTTTGTTTTTGGTTAAACGAAGTTTATGATTTTTGTACCTGCACGATACCGCACGAACTAAAAACTATATCGACTTCATTGAGGTGCCGAAAAAATAATATTAACGAAGAAATGCACTGAAAAAAATTTTATAATATTCGGTGGGGCCTTTTTTGTTTAAATATAAAAACTTTCTGACAATTAGAAAGACAAGTTTTGCTAATACATATCTAATAAACTCGATGGAATGAGACCCGTTCTAAACGAAGTGATCTTTTTTGGGTTCTGCACAGAGATAGCTTTCGAACAAAACATCGCTTGTCAAAATCCGACAACCTTTCAAAATCGTGCAAAAATTTCGTTACCCTTTACAAACAGCGCGAATTTTCAAACCTTGGATTAGCACTTTTTGACGGGGAATTGTTTTCTACGCGTGATACAGTTTCGGGAAATTACGGTTCATCCCAGGATTTCCAGTAGTTACCGTAAAATTTGTTCTTTTTGGTCAAGTCTGACAAGTACTTAACAGTTACAGTTTTGCTAATATCTCCGGAAAGCTTTGGAACTTCCAAATGAAGTCATTCGCTTCTCAGCTCGTCAACGGCGCTTCAGCACCCTCAATACGAATTTGAACACCCGCTTTAGTGCAGCGAACGAAATACGGAGGAAATGTTTGTTTGCTAACGTTCAGGAAAAACAAATTCTCTAGAAAAAGCTTGTGGATTTACTACTATTATAGTTAATTGAACTAGCTTCTCTCGGGATTGCTTTGTCATCAGTTCTGATACTAGCCAATTTTCCACTAGTGCTAAACGTATAACTATTTTGTAAGAAGTCAGTTTATTCCATCTTCGTTCATCATACTGGGAAGTTAATCGTGTGGACCGAAGGGGTCAAACCCACATCCCAACTAGTTTTATGTCCGTTTACTTTAAGTTTAACAAGAGAACTGAAAAATATTAAATAAAAAAACAATAACAAAACTCGTTAACTACTGCGATACAAAAATGTGACACAAGTGTTTTTTTATTTCAAAGTGGAGATTTTTAACTTCCCAGTATAGGAAGTTATTGTAATCGGTCCGAAAATCGAAATCGAAAATTTCAACGTATTTTCATCTTTCAAGGTCCCAGGAGCATTTTAAGCAAAAAATTGGGAGGAAGTATGTGTGTGTGTGTGTGTATGTGCGTACGGATGTGGTCATTTTTTCCTGCACGATATCGCGCGAACCAAAACTGATATCGAATTCGTTGAGGTGTCATTCGAAGCGTATTAACCGAAATATGATCTGAAAAGATTTTCATGAAATTGGGTCCAGCCGTTTTTTTTTTGATTAAGCGACGTAAGTGATTTTTGTACCTGCATGATATCGCCCGAACCACGAAAGATATTGACTTACTTGAGGTGCCGTTCGAAGCGTATTAGCGAAAATATAATCTGAAAAGATTTTTTTAATATTCGGTCCAGCGGTTTTTTGGTTTAAATGACTTAAGTGATTTTTGTACCTGCACGATATCGCGCGAACTATAAAAGATATCGACTTAGTTGATGTGCCGTTCGAAGAGTATTAACCAAAATATGATCTGAAAAGATTTTCATAAAATTCGGTCCAGCCGTTTTTTTGTTTAAGCGGCGTAAGTGATTTTTGTACCTGCACGATATCGCCCGAACCACGAAAGATATTGACTTACTTGAGGTGCCGTTCGAAGCGTATTAGCGAAAATATAATCTGAAAAGATTTTTATAATATTCGGTCCAGCGGTTTTTTGGTTTAAATGACTTAAGTGATTTTTGTACCTGCACGATATCGCGCGAACTATAAAGGATATCGACTTAGTTGACGTGCCGTTCGAAGAGTATTAACCAAAATATGATCTGGAAAGATTTTCATAAAATTCGGTCCAGCCGTTTTTTTGTTTAAGCGGCGTAAGTGATTTTTGTACCTGCACGATATCGCCCGAACCACGAAAGATATTGAGTTACTTGAGGTGCCGTTCGAAGCGTATTAGCGACAATATAATCTGAAAAGATTTTTATAATATTCGGTCCAGCGGTTTTTGGTTTAAATGACTTAAGTGATTTTTGTACCTGCACGATACCGCGCGAACTAAAAACTATATCGACTTCATTGAGGTGCCGAAAAACATTAATACATCAATTTTATATACATTTTCGTCATCCTAATCTTGTAAGTGCGCACATTTAGTTTGACATTTTAACGAAAATATTGATAAACAATTGTGACAAATTCTATATTGCCTATTGTTCATTTATTATTAAAATATCCAATCATATATTCAACATCCATCGTACTGGGAAGTTGATCGTGTGGACCGAAAGGGTCGAACCCACATCCCAACTAGTTCACAAAGATGAATCGTTAATAGCTTGAAATAATTAAACACGTGCACTTACGAACGAATTCAGTGTGGCGTGGCACACTCTATAGTGTTTCTAATAACATTTGTTACAGTGGCGTAGCGTGGATTTCTGCCACCCGGGGCGAACCATAAATTTGCTGCCCCCTACTTTCAACGTGGACATTCTAGATTTTCAATAATATTTAATCAATGAATCGAAAACCCAACTTGAATTTCAAGTAATTTTCAATCCAAGTATTCAAGGCATCATGTAAACGCAATGAATTATAGGTAACTAATGAATGTTCGGTATAGTCAGCGTCAAAATAAATTGGGAATTTTACGCTCAGGCGAGGAAATGACAACTCCCACATACATTAACATTCCGTGTATGGATAATACTCAAGCGCATATGCATTTTAATTTCCCTTTTGAAAGTCGTTTACCGGGAACAACACTCCACCATAGCATTTGACCAGGACAAAAGTCGTAGTGCGAACGGATTGAATTGTGATTGAAAATATAAATGAGCGGGTTATTTGGGGTTTTAAACGAACGGAATGACGTGGTGCACTTTTCTTGTCGAATCTACTTTCGTGGTGAGGATTTAAGACTTTCACTGCGCATCAAAAATATCGACTTTGAGATTTCCAATTGTTTTAGCGCAGGCTATATCCGTGCTTCAAGGTTGGCCTAAATTATAAACTTTAACAAACCCAAAGAGCTGAAATCAGTAATTTCTCTTTGTAATTTATTTTAGTCTGTCTTTAGATAGAAAGTCTCGTAGACGCACGACCTTAAGCTGAAAGTCTTCTCTGTCCAATATCTGGAGGTTTAATTTCCCATCATCGTAGCCCAATACTATTACAGGGGATTTTAACGACAAATGCGGCAGCTGTTGGAGCCCTTCTTAACCTTCAGCATGTACAGCCCGCGTCATAAAAGAAGGGAATCTTAAAATCGCTGCTTCCATGCACATTGAGAGTCTCATACAAGCAACGTCACTCTGTTTGTATAAAAAAGAACGAACGTTTGCTAGGTATTATCCACACAGGTGTTTTGAACCATTTACACAAACATGGATACAAAAAGAAGGTCCATGCATGAGTTATTCTTGTCTTCCAACACAGGCGTACGCTTTATTGATAACCCGTCAAATAGGAGAGTTTGGTTGGATAATTTTGATGCATCAACTTTACATATAGTCCAGAAATAAGGCCAAATCTAAATGAAAACAAAAGCAGAAGTAAAGTAGACGTAACTTCCACTGAAGTAGATGTAACACCCACTTACTTCCATACAGGGCCGGCGTTTGGCTTTTTTGCGCCCGGTGCAGCATGCCATATACATATTGCGCCCCCTTCATTTTTGTTCATTTTTTAATGGCAATAAAGGAAAATGAAAGAAGACACAAACACTCATTGAAAATGAAGGCACGGAATTTTTCTTTCACTTTTTTTGAAATTGCGCCCAGTACAAATACATCAGTTGCACCCATGAAAGCGTGCCTTTGTCCAATCAGGATTTGCTCCGCGATCTTGCTTTTGTGCTGAGTTTATTTACGCTTTAAGTTCACAGAACTCTCCCGCTAATTAAGTAGGATTAATGCTCTCCGATGATTTTCATTGTAAGCTGCACTTCCTTAACTATTTCCAGCACTAATAATGCTATAAACTGGAATCTCCATAACGAAGGTCTCTATGTCGTTCTCCAATCCTTTATATTTCGAAGGATAATAGGTTACCACTGCACTGCATATATTAGTTTCTACGGTAGAGTCTTGCATAACAAAGCAGTCCACTTAACAGCCTTACTGGACATGGAAGCCGCTTTCAAAAACTTCAGAACAGAGGCGATCCAGGTGTTTCTCGCCGAAGTAGTAATCTATAATAGTCAGACTAATTTGAATTACAAATCATGACCTATGGCACCGTGCCAGCCAAGAAAAGATAGACAACAAAATCAGGCGACACCTTACAGAGGACAATGGTAAAACGCACAGAAGGTGCATTTCGTGTAATATATGACAATGGGATCACTTTTTCAATTTTTTCAATTTTTTTTAAATCTTAATTTCTGAAATTGCGTCCGGTGCAAGTGCACCATTTTCACCTATGAAAGCGCCGCCCTTGCTCTCATACATTTATATGGAATGGTACCTAACTTCACCTCACTTCACTTCCCTTCCGATTTAGGTTTGGCCTGTAGACACCATCAGCCAGGACATCGTGCTGGATGTGGCAATGGTTAGGGCCTTTTTTTATAAAAAAACCAAGCTTAGGTGTAACCCTTTGTACTACCAGTCCGTTACCTGATGTTACCAGCAGCATCTCTAGCTCTGTCCATTTTGGCCGCCGCCCCCAACATCTACGCCGCCCGGGGCAATGGCCCCCTCGGCACCCCCCACGATACGCCACTGATTTGTTACATTTCGAAGGACAGCTAAGATTCATGCTATACAACGAACTCGTCAGCCAACTTTTTCACGGTTAATAACACTTTATTAAGTTTTGGGGGGCAAACGGCTAACCAAGACCTCGGAAAGTGGTGGCACCCGATTTGTCACTTCTGTCAAGACCCGAGAAAAGTCACTGCAGACGAACACCTAGCAGACCTGTTAGCCAGTCCTAATCCCACCTCCCCGCGGTGCCCCCTGGTGTACTTCTTCGGAAGGAGCTAACGGGAGACGGGCGAATGGCGAACTCTCTGCGCAACAAAACAGAGTTTTAAGTCGGTTGGGCTGAGGGTTAGCAGCCCGCTCCCATAAAAAACACCATTGCTACGAATCGGCAAACAATGTCCCGCAACCGGATGGACAATACGACGACGACCTTTGTTTTTCGAACAAGGACACGAATCGGATCATGGAATGTGAGAACACTGCTTGCTGAGGGACGGCTGGATGAAGTCCTCAACGAGATGAATCAATATAAAATCAAGATCATGGGACTTAGCGAGACCAGATGGCCCGATGCGGGGGAACATATCTGCCCAAACGGTGAGTCCTTCTTATATTCTGGTAGAAACGAAACTGAAAGCCGTAGGAGTGGCGTTGGCGTAATACTCACCAAAGAAGCCAGGTCCAGCCTCATTAGCTGGTCACCAGTTTCTGAGAGCATTATTACCGTGTGTGCGCCTGGCGCACTTATATTGCGAGTCAAATAGTATTTACGTTATAAATAAAAAACGCCTTAGAATTCAACGAACTCCCACATTTATATTTATTTAATATTCAAATTATATAAAAAACTTCCTATGTAGGTAATAGATCCGAAATATACTAAACTCTACTTCATGGTTTTTCGTGACGGGAAAGACTGATCACTAATGAAGCACGGTGGTGTCTCGACTGACTTATCAGTTGGAAAGTGAGTAGAAGGAACTGATAAGGTAACGGGTTTCGATGCATTTACATGTTTCCATGGAATTGGATAATTTATGGATTGGATGATTTAGGAATTTGATAAATTAATGGGAAGTCGCCACATCACTCCCCCGTTATCAAAAAAAAAAATGATCTAGATATAACATTACTTATTTGCCTTCGTATTATTTGTGACTGATTATGTACAATATGTGTATCTAACTTAAGGGGGTAGACTACAGTAAAATTTCAAAAAATTCATTTCTTTTTTTTTTGCTTTAAATTTGAAATCAGCCACCTCGAAAACCAACGAGATAGAAATTTCATCACAAAATAATCAAGATTTCACGTTTTGGCCAGAAATTTGGGACTCTGTCCCACAGTGCAATGTTCAAACGCGTTTTTCTCGAAACGATGTTTTTCAAAACGGTGTACATGATATCTCAAGATCTAATCAACGAATTGACTTGAAATTTGACACACTTCTTTTATGGATGAGTGCCTCTGGCGTCACGTAGGATTTTGTCAATATCTTGCTTTGTTCAATAATTATTAACAATCATAACATGAAATTTGTGCCGAAAAAACGTATTTGCACAAATTTCATGTTATGATTGTTAATAATTATTGAACAAAGCAAGATATTGACAAAATCCTACGTGACGCCAGAGGCACTCAAATATTTTTCCTCTAAAAAATTTTTTTTTAGGAAGTGAGACTTGAATAAAATTTTCGGGAATTTATTTAAGTTTGAGTATTAATCGACTCTTTTCGCGAACGTCCACGGGTGTTATTTTAAAGTATCGCGAAGTTTTTAAGTAAAGTCGAAATTTTATTGAACTTCTTTTTACGCGAGTTTTATTTAAAAAATTGTGATTAATATGAGTGTCCAAGGTGGTGATAGTGAAAGAATGCACGTTGATAATGAGAATATTAGTGCATCGGCTGTTAAGCTACCAACTTTCTGGTCTCCATTCCCAGAAGCATGATTTATTTTAACAGAAAGTCAATTTAACTCTAAAGGAATTAGACTAGATGAGACTAAATTCGAACATGTGATACAAGCTCTTCCTTTAGAAATAATAATGAATATATTGGACTTCATTCAAAACCCACCATCGGAGAATAAATACCAAGCATTAAAAACAACATTAATTCAAAGATTTACAGAGTCTGAAGAAAAAAAGTTGGAACAATTATTATGCAATTCTGAGATGGGAGATCGAAAACCATCGGAATTTTATAGATCAATGGAGATACTTGCAGGAACATCTTCGAATTTAGGAAAGGACCTGATTAGAAAACTTTGGATGCGAAAATTACCGCCTAGTATTAACATCGCATTGATGTCCTCTGATAAACAAAACATTCAAGATATTCTAACGTTAGCAGATAAAATTTTCGAATGTTCGAGATTTCAGTATACTTCATCCATCAATGATTGTTCTTCAAATCCTTTTATAAACCAAAAATGTATTAATATAAATAACATTGATTATGCTAAGAAGGTTAATGATTTAGAGAATAAAATTGAAAATTTAACAGATTTAATTAAGAAACTTACATTTAATAGGAATAATGAGTTTCATCACAGGTCAAGGTTTAGAAGTAGAAGCCGTGATAGGTCGAAATACAATAATAATAATAATAATAAACCATTTTGTTGGTTTCATTTTAAATTCGGCGACAAGGCTAAAAGATGTATTAAACCTTGCAACTTTAGTAATCAAAAAAACTAAATATCCCTTCAGCGTGTTTTAAAAATAATACCCCAAAAAAATCTAATAGACTTTTTATTTACGATAAAGAAAATAAACTTAAATTTTTAATTGATACAGGAGCGGAATTATCAGTAATACCGAATTCATATTGTAGAAAATGTAAGAGAAATCCAAATTTAATTCTTACAGCAGCTAACGGATCAATTATCCATACTTACGGAGAAAAACTTCTTAAGATAGACTTCGGATTAAGACAAGATTTAACTTTTCCGTTCATTATAGCAAGCGTCGACAAACCTATTATTGGCGCAGATTTTCTTTCTGAATTCAATTTGCTTGTTGATCTGAAAAATAAGAGAATAATAGATGGTAACACCGAGTTAACAGTTAATGGAATCATGATTAAAACAGATTCTCCTTCACCCAGGCATTGTACCTTTGATAGTGAATATGGTAATGTTTTAGCTAGATTTCCCTCTCTAACTCAACCTCCACGCTATGATTTACCTGTACGACATAATATAGTGCATACTATTACCACTAAAGGTCAACTACCATTTTCAAGACCTAGAAGACTCGACACTAATAAATTTAAAATCGCTAAATTAGAATTCGAGCACATGGTAAAATTAGGCTTATGCAGAACATCTTCGTCATCAGTCTCATCAGCACTACACATGGTTCCAAAGAAAGATTCCACTGATTGGCGACCATGCGGAGATTACCGGAGACTAAACTCAATAACAATTCCAGACAGATACCCGATTCCTCACATTCAAAATTTTACGTTAAATTTGAATGGTTGTACCATATTTTCGAAGATTGATTTAGTGAGAGCTTACCATCACATACCTATGGCAGAGGAAGATATCTATAAGACAGCGATAACTACACCTTTCGGTTTATTCGAATTTACTCGAATGCCCTTTGGACTTAGAAATGCTGCTCAAACTTTCCAACGATTTATGGATAGAGTTTTAACTGGTTTGGAATTCGTTTTTTTTTTTTTTTTTATTTATTTATTTGCCAAACAAGGCATACTTAAACTAAATACACAAGAGTTCTTATAGATAAACACTGGCATATATAATTGTAGGATTGGATTAGAATTAGAGCTTCGTGATGCTTCTCCCTCTCCTTCTCTCTGTTTCAATTTACTTTGTAATCAAAATAAAATGCAAGTCAGTAGGCTAGATAATCCTTATAATCCTTGTCAAAGGAAAACAAATTACTTTTGTTCAGTCTTATTATACAGAGCGATGAGACGGGTGCATAGCTCACCCAAATATTAATTTATTGAATAAAATACGTTTATAATATTGTGGAGTTAACATCCTATTGTTTCATTTCCCACAATATAATTTGGGGGCTCAACCGGGATAGCCGCATAGTAAATTATATAAAGAAAAAAGGAGGAAAATTCCATTAGAAGGTGCCGTTAAGCATCCTACATATAACGAAAAAGCCGCCATCAAGCGACATTTTTCTAGCCACCACCGTCAAGTGGAGAAAATATACATTGAAAACGCCGCCATCAAGCGACATCACAGCAGACACGGGTTAAATACAATTAATATCGTCGTGGAACCTAAAGACGATAACGATACGGAACTAGATTGACTTTGTAAAGAGAGTGAGAAATGGAGAAGCAGGACGAAATAAACAGCATATACAGATCTTCAGCAAAAGATCTAAGAATTAGACTAAAAGAATTAAAATTGTCTACGTCTGGAACAAAAAATGTATTGCAACAGAGACTAATCCTTCATTTGGGCCTGGAAAATGAAGACAGACACACCGATCTACATATAAATCCCCAAAATGAAAATGAATTGGATTATGAAGTACTTTCACATAGCCCCACTGAATCTAGAAACAATCTTACCATCCAGGAAAGGTCTAGCTTTACGTTTAAGGATATAGAAGAAAGCGTTGCAACATTTAATGGAGAGCAAAACCAATGTGTAAGAAAATGGATTAGTGAATTTGAAGACGTTAGTTGCCTGATTAAATGGAATAATTTACAAAAATACATATATGCAAAACGTTTGATAATTGGAGCTGCGAAGGTCTTTGTAAACAGTTCCACAAATATCAAGGATTGGCAATCGTTAAAAGAATCACTATTGATAGAATTTGGGTTCCCAGTAGCATCCGCTGCTATACATAAACAACTTAGAAATCGCCGCAAACAGCCAAATGAGAGCTTAAGAGAATACCTATACAAGATGATGGAAATAGGAAATGTAATAAGTCTGGATGAAGAGTCACTTATAGGATATGTGATTGAAGGCATTAAAGATGACAACTTTAATAAAATAGTTTTATACGAAGCCAAGACGATAGCTGAGTTCAAAGAGAAACTGAAAGTGTATGAGAGACTCAAAAGCAGTTCCCACCCTGATGGTTACCGGAATAGTCAAAATAGGATAATTCGAGGTTCAGAAAAGCCAAAATGCTGTTTTAAATGTGGAGACACATCGCATCTGTCACACAGTTGTTCCATCAAGCCAAAGGGATATCGATGTTATAAGTGTAATGAATATGGCCATAGATCCTTCGAGTGCAAGACTCAAAATATAAAAATAAAAACCGAACCAACCGTGAACTTTGCATATAATAGAAGGCATATGATGAAAAATGTTATAATACAAGGAGAAATAGTTTCAGCCTTGGTTGATACCGGATGCGATTTAGTAATTTGCAGAATTGATTTATTCAATAAGTTGAAGAATGTTACACTCATACCAGATAAACTTTCGTTAAGCGGATTGGGAAGGAACGAAGTTGGAACTTTAGGATATTTTAAAGCAGAATTATATATCGATGGTATGTTGTTCAAAGTTAAATGTCACGTTGTTTCCGAAAAGGATATGATATTCTCAGCTATAATTGGCAATGAGTTATTACAGCAGGCGACATTGGTAATCGATGAAAAAGGCGTCCACTTCAATCCAAGAGAATCGATGAAACAAATAGTTGAAGTAAATAAAATTGAAGGGGCAGATAGTAACCCAATAGGAAAGCTTCAGGAGACATTTCAGTCCATATGTTGTCTGACCAGTTTTGAAGAAACCATGGATTCAACCGTGAAAACAAATCTAGAACATTTACCGGCTTATGAGAAAGAAATTGTATCTAATTTGATAGCGAGCTATAAGCCTTGAATGTCCCGTAGAAATGTCTATTATCCTCAACAACGAAACACCAATTTTCGAAAGAGCTAGACGAATGTCCGCCCAGGATAAGCAAGAGGTTGAGAAACAGATTAATATATGGTTGAAGGAGAATATAATCCAACTAAGTTCATCGGAATTTGCATCCCCAGTAGTCTTAGTTTCAAAGAAGGATGGTTCCAAAAGGTTATGTTGCGACTATAGAAGAATCAACAGGCAGATAGTAAAAGATCATTTCCCTATGCCATTGATTGACGATGTGATTGATCAATTACAAGAAGCAGAAATTTTTACAACATTAGACCTGGTAAATGGATTCTTTCACGTACCCATAAAACCATGTTCCAGAAAATACACGTCTTTCATTGTCCACAATGGGCAATACGAGTTTCTAAGAGTACCCTTTGGTATGTGCAATTCACCATCCGTGTTCACTCGATTTATTTCTTGCGTATTCAATCAGCTGGTCAAGGAAAAAGTCTTACTAACATACATGGATGATTTAATTATACCGGCCAAAGATTTCGAACAAGCTATTGAAAGACTAGAGAGAGTGTTGGAAGTTGCCACTAGACATGGACTTAAAATAAAATGGGAAAAATCACAGATCATGCGGAAACAAGTGGAATTCTTAGGGTACATTATTGAACGAGGTACTATACGACCATCGCGTGAAAAAACAAAAGCCGTTGTAAATTTCCCCATCCCAAATGATACGAAATCACTTCAAAGATTCTTGGGATTAACATCGTATTTCCGTAGGTTTATTGAGGGGTATGCAATCAAAGTTAAACCATTGAGCGATTTACTGAGAAAGGGAGCTACGTTCCAGATGGGCGAAGATCAGCGAAAGGCGGTCCAGACTTTGAAGAATATATTAGCTGAATTTCCAGTTTTAAGAATTTTTGACCAAAACGCATATACAGAAATCCATACGGACGCGTGTAAAAGTGGAATCGGAGCTATACTACTCCAGCGAGATAAAGATGACCAGCAATTACACCCCATCCAGTATATGAGCCATAAAAATACCCCAGCTGAGCAACGATATCACTCGTACGAGTTGGAGGTATTAGCTATTATACAAGCCCTCAAGAAATGGAGAATCTATGTGATAGGGAAAAGAATTAAGATTATAACTGATTGTAGTGCATTTGCTATGACAATGAAGAAGAAAGATGTCCCATTAAGAGTAGCCAGATGGGCTATGTATTTACAAGATTATGATTTCGAGATAGAGCATAGATCAGGGTCTAAGATGAGACACGTAGACGCTCTGAGCAGAGTAGCCATGCCGATAGTGGATACCATGACTCATCGTATTAAGGAGGCACAGTCGAATGATAGATATTTGAAGGCCATAATGAAGGTACTGGAAAAGGACTCGTACGAGGACTTCTATATAAAGAATAATATTTTATACAAAGATCCTTCTAAGGAACTGATAGTCATTCCTTTGCTCATGGAGAACGAGGTTATAAGCCAGGCTCATCAACAAGGTCATTTTTCGTCGACCAAAACTGAAGCACTGATTCGAAAACGCTATCATATACCTAATCTTAAATGCAAAGTTGAGCGGGTAGTTAAATGTTGTATCGAGTGCATAATGGCAGAGAGAAAAGCTGGAAAACAAGAGGGATTTTTGACACCAATCGATAAAGAAAGCCGACCATTGTTAACCTACCATGTTGACCATATTGGACCGATGGAAGAGACCAGGAAGAAGTATAACCATGTCTTTGTAGTAGTAGATGCATTTTCCAAGTTTGTTTGGTTATACCCCACCCGCAGTACGACCAGTGAGGAGGTAATCGACCGATTAAAGAAACAATCCGCCGTATTTGGGAACCCCAGAAGAATTGTTTCAGATAGGGGAACCGCTTTTACATCCAAAGCTTTTAAGGAGTACTGTGAAAGTGAAAAGATTCAACATTTGGTAATAACTACTGGAGTACCAAGGGGTAACGGTCAGGTGGAACGAATAAACCGTGTGTTAATTCCTTTGCTTACGAAAATGGCCATCGCAGAGCCACGCGCTTGGTACAAACACGTTGACAAGGCACAGCAACTGATTAATTGCACTCCCACGAGAAGCACTAAATTCTCACCCTTCGAGATACTGACTGGTTTGGAAATGCGAACTGGGAATTTGTCAGAGCTGTTGGAAATCTTAGAAGAAGAACGATTGAATGAATTGAACGAGGAACGGAATACTATTAGAAAAGAGGCTAAGGTTAATATAACCAAAATCCAAAAAGAGAATTATCGGTCTTATAATAGAAAGAGGAAGCCAGCTAACTCCTACCACCTTGATGAGTTGGTCGCAATTAAAAGAACGCAGTACGGGGCCGGTTTGAAATTAAGACCGAGGTACTTAGGACCGTACAAGGTAACGAAGGTTCACGCGCATGATCGATATACCGTGGAAAAGGTAGGTGACCATGAGGGACCAAATACTACGACAGCCGCTGCTGATGGAATGAAGAGATGGGGACAGCCATTCGGGTCGAATGTCCGGTCAGGAGGGCCGAATGTAGGATTGGATTAGAATTAGAGCTTCGTGATGCTTCTCCCTCTCCTTCTCTCTGTTTCAATTTACTTTGTAATCAAAATAAAATGCAAGTCAGTAGGCTAGATAATCCTTATAATCCTTGTCAAAGGAAAACAAATTACTTTTGTTCAGTCTTATTATACAGAGCGATGAGACGGGTGCATAGCTCACCCAAATATTAATTTATTGAATAAAATACGTTTATAATATTGTGGAGTTAACATCCTATTGTTTCATTTCCCACATAATTATTTAATTCTAAGGAGTGTTAGTATTAGGTTGTCAGGAAGGATTTAAGTCTTTTTTTATAGGATGCTTTATCTATTGAAGGGGAGTAACATGATCTATAATTGTTGAAGACCACGCAGCATCTGTTAACGGGCTCATTCCTTGCATACTCGGTCCGATGTGGGTATTCCTTGAGCAGTTTCGTATGTCTTGTAAGTCGGGTATCTTCATTGAACTTGATCATATCCGACAAAAACTGCACTTTAAGGTTGCCGTTAAGGACTTCTAAGGTGAGAGACGCGATAAGAAATTTTCTCCTAGAAGAGAGTGGCAAGAGGTCCAACACTTTGAGCCTTTCCGTGTAGGGTGGTAGGCTTAGAAAGTCTCGCGGATCGTGTCGACTTCTCAGAGCAAAGAGGATAAACTTCTTTTGAATTGATTCCATCCTGTTGCTACTTATGAGAAATATGGGATCCCAGATGGGACATGCATATTCCAGGATAGGGCGGACTAGAGAACAGAAAAGAGTTTTTGTGACCCAAATGTTGTCGAATTCTTTAGCTCTTCTCTTTATAAAGCCAAGAAGTTTGTTGGCTCTGGCAGTAATATTATCATAGTGCAAATTAAAATTAAGTTTTTTGTCCAGAACGACACCTAGATCGACAATGTGATCGACTTGATTCAACACCGTGTCGTTGAGATGATAATAATACTGCTGTGTGTTATGTTTACGAGAGAAGGTAATTGCTTGACATTTGTTGATGTTAAGATGCAACTTATTAGTGGTGCACCAGTCTTGTAATGCATTGAGATTCGACTGAATAAAGGATACGTCGGTTTGGGACTTAATGACACTATATATTTTGAGATCGTCCGCGTAAAAGAGATGCGGGATATTCTCTAATTTCTTGGAGAGGTCAGCGATGAATATATTGAACAGAAGAGGGCCAAGATGACTGCCCTGAGGAACACCGGGAGTTACATCGATTTCCTTTGAAAGGAATCCTTGAAATCTGATAACCTGTGTTCTTCCGTTGAGATATGATCTTAACCATTCAAGAGCAGAACCTGTTATTACAAATTTTGAGAGTTTAACAAGTAAAATATGATGGTCTACCTTATCAAAGGCCTTGCTGAAGTCAGTGTAAATAGCATCGATTTGATGGCCCTTCTCCATGATACAGAGGAGTTCGGAGATTAAGACCATGAGGTTTGAAGTGGTCGAACGCCCTTTTCTGAAGCCGTGTTGTTGTTCATTTAAGTGTGGGTCGATTAAAGGGGAAATTTTGTCGTGGATGAGTTTTTCGAACAGTTTGGGGATTGTTGATAAAATAGCAATACCTCTGCAGTTATCCACTAAATGCTTATCAGACGCCTTATGGATTGGTATGAGGTAGGATTTCTTCCACAACGTAGGAAACTTTCCTAACGATAATGACCTATTAAAGATGAGATACAGAGGGAATGAGATATGATTTGAGCATCGTTGCAAAAAACTAGGGGGCAGATTGTCAGGTCCATGACCTTTTTTCGGGTCAAGGTTGTTTAAACCAGTCAGTATATCTTCAATCGACAGGCATAAATCATCTATGAGAACTGGAGGGTGCGCATCAGTTGGATCAGTGTGCCTTGGAATAAAGTTGGGGCAATAAATTTCGCTGAACCTATCAGCAAACATGTTACAGATTTCTTGGGGGCATGAGGAGTGCATTCTACCATTTGTCATTGTTGAGGGATAGCCTGATGTCTTTCGTTTTAAATTAACGAAATCGAAAAATTTTTTGGGGTCTTTTATAAATCGATAGTTTGTCTACATTGACGATATATTGGTTGCAAGCAAAAATAAGGAGGAACACAAGAAACACTTAGAGCAGGTGTTTGGCCGTTTAGAAGAATATGGAATAAATATTAATCCAGGGAAATGTCTTTTTGGTGTACATGAAATTGAATTTTTAAGTCACAAAATTACGAAGGACGGGATTCTTCCTTCTGAAAATAGAATTAAATTCATCCAGGATTTCCCTTCACCTACTTCCATTAAGCAGATTCAACAATTCATAGGAATGGTAAATTACTTTCACAGATTCATTCCACGATTAGCAGAGTTGTTAAGCCCCATTCATATACATTTAGTTAGGGAGCTTAAAAAACCTAAGAGTTTAAAAAATTTTGAGTGGACGGAAGAATGCGAAGACGCGTTCGTCAAAGTGAAGAAGGCTTTTATTTCGGCAACGTTATTAGTGCATCCAGCGGAGAATCCTACTTTGAAGTTGACGGTTGATGCATCAAACATTGCGATTGGAGCAATGTTGGAACAAATTAACAACAATGAAAGCGAACCTTTAGCGTTTTATTCCAGAAAATTAAACAATGCAGAAATTAAGTATTCTACATTTGACAGAGAGCTTTTGGCAATGTACTCAAGTATTAAGCACTTTAGACATTTTTTGGAAGGTCGTGAATTTACAGTATTCACGGATCACAAACCATTAACATCCGCAATTTGGACCAAAGCGGAGAGAAGTCCAAGACAAGCAAGACAATTAGACTATGTTACCCAATTCACCTCCGATATAAGATACATCAAGGGAGAATCAAATGTAGTAGCTGACACTTTATCACGGGTAACCGTAGAAAATAGCAATTGTGACGCGGTTAGCGAAAAGCAAATAGATTTAAGCATTATCGTAGAAGCACAAAAGGATGATGCAGAGTTGAAACAGTTAATTGAAAACCCAAATAAAAGTTCGAAATTCATTTTAGTGGAAACAGATGTACCTTTCTTAGAAAGTAAAATCTGGTTAGAGTGTTCCACTAGTAGAGATCGTCCATTCGTACCAGAGATATTACGAAGAAGCGTATTTGACAAAATCCATAACTTATCACATCCAGGAATACGAGGTACAAGGAAATTAATTACAAGAAGATATTTTTGGCCTAGGATGAGAACTGATATTAATTTATGGGCGAAGTCATGTATAACGTGTCAAAAAGCGAAAATTCATAGACATACAAAATCTCCGATACAAAAATTCCAGATACCTATGGGAAGGTTTGAACACATCCATGTAGATTTGGTAGGCCTATTGCATCCGGTGGAAGGATTCGTATACTTGTTAACCGTAGTGGATCGATTCACCAGGTGGCCGGAAGTATACCCACTAAAGAGTATCACAGCCAGCATAGTAGTCAAGACATTATATGAGCAATATTTTCCGAGATTTGGGATTCCATTGACAGTTACTACGGACCAAGGAGGTCAATTTGAAGGAAAACTTTTTGAGGAATTTTCAAAATTATTAGGAACACATAGGATTCGAACAACAGCGTATCACCCACAATCAAACGGAATGGTGGAGAGGCTACACAAACAGTTAAAAGCATCTCTTAGAGCTAAGATGTCTAATCCAAATTGGTTGTTGCACATCCCAGCTATATTACTAGGTTTAAGAACAACAGTTAAGGAGGATCTTAATTGTAGTCCGGCTGAATTAGTTTATGGTCAAACACTACGTATCCTGGGAGAATTCTTTGTGAGGGACCCACATCAAGTATCAGATCCAACAGACCTAGTAGAACAATTACGAGATCACATGAGGAACATCGTTCCAACAGATTCTCGGGATCAAAGAAGAAATTTCTATGTTCCAAAAGACTTAGAAGATTGCGAATTCGTTTTTTTGAGGACAGATAGAGGTAGGGGATCCTTGCAGGATCCTTATGAAGGTCCTTTTAAAGTTATTAAGAGAAATAAAAAAGTTTTCACGATTGACGTCAACGGAAAAATAATGGTAGTATCAATTGATAGATTAAAACCCGCCTTTATTGAAAAAAAAGGAAGACACTGAAAAACCAGTAACTAGAAGTTCAAAGAAAAAAGTTTCATTTCGGTTATAAAATTTAAAAATTTTTTTTTCGTTTTATTTGAGTAATTAAATATTAAAATAAAGTATGATAGTATATTCATGGACGCTCGCGCTGAAGGGGGAGTTATGTAGCAGTCGCTACTTGTATATACGTTTTTCGTTGTAATAAGTTTTATTCAAGTATCCACTCAGTTTCTGTTCTAATAATTTTAAGTACAGTGTTTTTGGTTACGTCACAATTTGGATTCTCACTACTACTATTAAATACACTTGGGGAATTTGGATTGTCATATCACGTATGTATACACTGTACACAGAAACAATTTTAAAAACATAGCCACACAAATATTGTGATATTAAAAATTATTTTGAATTTTTGTAAGAGTATTAGTTAGGAGTTGATTCGATAAGGAAGTCTCCTATAATAAGTTGTATAATTAAAAACCGTTATGTAATTTTCGGTGTGACATAATAAAAAAATAGAAAAATCTTAAACTAGTAAAATCAAAAAACTATTAAATATAATAATAGATAAATGTTAAATAAACGTATTAAATAAAAGAATAATATTAATATAAAATATGTGAAATAAAAGTTTTTATTGGCAATATATATACATATATCACCTATATATTGCAATGAGATGAGGAAAGACGCAAAAGTTAGTACGTCCCCCATTTCATTCGAATCGCCCGGAAGGTACTTCTATATTTCCGTATGGGGTGTGCATGTGTCTAGTCACTTTTGATTTTTGCAGGGAATGCAGGACTTCGCCCAGAGGTTAATGTCTGCATTCATTCGGGGCCAGAAATACCTGGAAGTTATTAACTTCCTTGATGTTCGTATGCCGGGGTGCGATAAATTGTGTAGCAGATCGAAAACGACACGGCGCGCCGCGGCGTAGGGTTTCTGGTAGATATGGCCTGTTTACACCCGTAGTGACCTCACACCAAATTTCTTGTTCTTCTATTGGGATGAACACTTTTTTTAAAACTAGAGAGCTAGAATGGGAGTTGGTATCTTTATGAAGTAGACTTTGGAGTTCTTCGTCAGTGTTTTGTTCTTGGGCTAGGAGTTTGAGGTCGAGTTTAGTCAAGTGCTCGACTGCGTTAATGTGTGCTCTTGATAATGTATCTGAGACTACGTTTTGTGAACCTGGTGTGTACCTTATATCGTTGGTGAATTGGGATATGTAATTAAGTTGGTTCATTTGCCTGGGTGTTTTCTCGGTTTTTGCCAGTAAAGCTCTTGTTAGTGGTTTGTGATCTGTAAAGATTGTGAAATTTTTACTTTCGACGTAGTATCGGAATTTCTTTACGGCGTGATAAGCGGCTAATAATTCCCTGTCAAATGTTGAATATTTCTTTCCCTGTGGTTGCAACCTTTTTGAAAAGAAATGTAGCGGTTGCCAGGTGTGGTTGGAAAGTTGTTGAAGTACAGCGCCTATTGCATCATTCGATGCGTCTACCTATATTGCAACGATGCGTTAATCTCGGGATGTACGAGTTGGACATTTTGTTGGAGACTATTTTTAATGTTTTCGAAATGAAATTGGTGGTCTTTGCACCAATTGCAATCTGGTTTTGATGGTTTGGTACCTTTAGTATTTTTAACCAGATCGTATAGGGGAGCGGCATCTTGGGCAATTTTGGGTAGGAATTTGTGATAAAAATTTACCATGCCTAAGAAACGCTGTAAGCTCTTGGCGGATGTTGGGGAAGGGAAGTTCGTGATTGCTTCCACTCGTTCCTTAGATGGCCTAATGCCTTGAGGAGATATTTCGTGTCCGAGAAAATTAACTTCTGTCACTCCGAAAATGCATTTCAGTGTTGATTTTAATATCGTATTTCTTCAATATGCTAAATAATAAATCGCGCTGATTTTCTGAAAATTAGTATATCATCTACATACACGAAAATGAAATCTAAACCATCTAGGATTCGATTGATGAATCGTTGGAAGGTTTGCGCTCCGTTCCTAACACCGAAAGGCATGCGCAGGAATTCGTACAAGCCGAAAGGGGTTTTTATGGCCGTTTTGTGGATATCTTCGGGAGCTACAGGGATTTGGTGGTATGCCCGCATGAGATAGACCTTTGAAAATATTTGGGAGCCACTTAAGTTAAGTGTAAAGTCGTGAATGTTGGATAGCGGATATTTGTCGAATGTTGTTGCGGCGTTTAATTGTCTGTAGTCTCCACATGGTCTCCAATCGTTGGATTGTTTCTTTGGAACCATGTGTAAAGGGGATGCGACAGGCGATGAAGACTGACGACAGATACCTAATTTGACCATTTCTTGAAAAGCGGCTTTCGCTATTTTATACTTTTCGGTGCTCAACCTCCTGGGACGAGCAGACGGTAGTGGTCCTTGTGTATGAATGTGATGGAGTACATTATGATGTACTTCGGTATTGAAGTTTGGTGGGGTTCGAAGTGAAAGAAATTCATTCAATATGGAGCCGTATTCGCCCTGTATGGCATGTAGTCTCGGCGAGCATGTTGTTACATTACGAGTAATGCCATCGACTGATAATTGAGTTGTGTTATCGATGATTTTTCTTTTCCTGATATCTACTAGAAGATTAAATTTGTAAAGGAAATCTGCCCCAATAATTGCATTATCTATGCCTGCAATGATAAAGGTATGAGGGAAACTACGCCGAAGGTAAAAGCTTAGAGTTAATTTTTTGGTGCCATACGTTTAAATGTCTGTCCCATTGGCGGATATTAGTTTGAAGTCTGACTTTTGTAACAGAGTGGAAAATTTGGGCTTTGGCAATATGGATACTTCTGCTCCCGTATCTATTAGGAATTGGGTTTTGGTTAGTGGATCATAAACGAACAAGCGGCGATGTTTGTTGTTCTGAGTCGTTGCCGCGGACGATGCAGTTAAATCTCGTTTTTTTTCTTTGTTTGGTTTAAAATTGCAAGGTTGAATGCATCTTTTAGCATTCTGTGCGAACTTTTTATGGTACCAGCATATTTCACCGTCGCTTTGAGATTCCGACCGGGTTCTTGATAATCGACGTTTCTTTGAGAAGTCGCTCCTGGGTGAACGTGATTGTCTGAATTCAAGGCTTTTAATACTTTCGATCAAGTTCTTAATAAGTTCAGCCAGGTTTTCATTGTTTTGGTCAGCAGGTTTATGTTGTGATTAATAGAGGAGATCCTAAATGTTGACGTTGAATCGAATATTTTGTCTGCGATAATGAAAATTTCCTCTTGGGAGTGTTTGTTTTCTACAGCAATTAGACATGCCTGCATTGGACCAGGCAGTTTGCTCATCCAGAGCTTTATTAAAAGGTGTTTATTAATGAGACTATTTCCACCGGCGAGTGATTCCATTCTGCGGTATAGTTCTGAAGGTTTGGAATCACCCATTTCTACTTTGTTTAGTAAGGAATCGAGTCGACGTTCTTCAGAGTCTTGGCTTCTTGACAGTAGCAATGCTTTTAAACGATCATATTTCTGGGTTTGAGGTGGGTTTAAAAGTGTGTCCGCGACGATTTCCATTGTATCTGCGGGAAGAGATGCAACTAGGTAGTCATATTTGGTCTCCTGGGATTTAATATTTTTAACCCTTAATTGGGTTTCGACTTGGAGAAACCATAAGTCAGGTCGGTTGTGCCAGAAGGGTGGTATCTTTAAAGTGGCTACGTAAGAAGGTAAAGCATTGTTAGACGTGTTATGATCGATTGGCGATGGTTTATCATCTTCTTTGATTGTTATTAATGACATATTATTGTCGTCTGGTTTTGACATGTTGGCAGACTTTTAGAATTGGGGTATTGTATCAGTGTAAGTGCTAGTGAATTCAAGTTAAATCGTGTACTTTACTTTAATATGCTTAGCAAGTAGGGGTTTGAAATGTTTAGTTCTAAAAGTAGCAATGATAGTTTTAAAATAATAGTGATGGTCGAGAGAAAAAATCTACGGTGTGATTATACCTTGATAATGATTTTAATACAGAATATTTTCACTCGTGAACTGCTTGCTTGCTTTATTAAAACCGTTAATTTTGGTAACTTTAGGAAGCGGTACAAAAATGCTGTTATTTAACAGAAAAAGAAAACTTTATGTATTGTACGCTACGTATTTGTGAGTGATGAAACCGTTCACTGTTGCCTCACCATTACTTTTCACTAATTTTTTATGAATTATTTTTTGAAAAATCTTTAGAAAATTACAACAAAAAATTTTTTTATATATAAACAACAAAAATACAATATATTTAATATTTATTGCAGAGATATACATACATATTTTTGAATATATGTACATATACAGTCAGCGAAATTCGTTTGTGCGCACCCATATTTTTCATGTTTTCGACGTCCTGGAATTTTTATTGAACTTTTTAATGATGGGAAATATGTTTATTATAAAAAACGAATATAATTATTTATTTATCTCAATACAAAATTTATTTTACTTGTATTTAACCATAAAAAGTAGAAAAACTACAGCGAAATTCATTTGTACGCACTTTACAAAATGAAGGAAAAACAATGGTTTATAGGAAAATTTTTTTACAGCAACTCGAATATTTTGTAAATCGTCCGTGGCTTTAGATTTTTGCAAAAATTCGGTTGGGTATTGATCTTAAACACACCTGCCCATGATCCCCCGGAGGTTCTCCATAAGATTTGGACCGGGTCTTAATACTGGGCATCGCATCAAAGACCCTTCCCGATCACTAAACCACTGCCGCGAATGAAGAGAAACGTGGATTGGCGCATTATCTTGTTGAAAGACGACTGCCTGGTCACCAATTTCGGCTTCCAAATACGGTATAAGGGCGGATTCAAGCATATCCATTCATTTGAGAGTTTATCCTGGAAGGGATGATGCATAAACTTAGCTTCCCGTATGATGAGAAAGGCATCATTAAAGCCATCATTAAAGTAACATCATAAGGATGCACGGCTTTCTTTTGCAAGGGAGCACATGGACTGGACGCGGAAATGGGAGACCGTTATCTTTTCGGATGAAAAGAAATTTAATTTAGATGGGCCAGATGGTCTCACTCATTATTGGCACGATCTTAGAAAAGAGAACCCACCCAGAAGTAGTCGACATTCGGGAAGTGGAAATGTAATGATATGGGGAGCTTTCTAAGGTCCAAATCTTATGGAGAACCTCCGGGGGATCATGGGGAGGTGTGTTTAAGTCAACGGACATCAGTTCAATGACGCCATCACATTAAAAAGAGTTATTTTGGACCCGTGGGCTAACATTGGCCAGGATCTTATCGGTAGCATGTTAAGATCAATACCCAACCGAATTTTTGCAAAACTCTAAAGCCACGGACGATTTACAAAATATTCGAGTTGCTGTAAAAAAAATTTTCCTATAAACCATTGTTTTTCCTTCATTTTGTAAAGTGCGTACAAATGAATTTCGCTGTAGTTTTTCTACTTTTTATGGTTAAATACAAGTAAAATAAATTTTGTATTGAGATAAATAAATAATTATATTCGTTTTTTATAATAAACATATTTCCCATCATTAAAAAGTTCAATAAAAATTCCAGGACGTCGAAAACATGAAAAATATGGGTGCGCACAAACGAATTTCGCTGACTGTATGTACATATGTACATATTTTTGAATATACAGGTTGTATTTACTAAGTAAACAAAGCGGCCGGCTGTGGATAGGTTTTCGATAGACGAACAAAAAATTATATGGGAGGGAGGGGGAATCGTAACGGTTTAGCAGCTAGGGCGTTTTATTTTCATGAGTAAGACATCAGTGCACGCAGAATACTCCCACCTATTTGGGCTGTAGCTTATCAACTTCCAGAGTAATGAGCCATTGGCGTTAAAAGATTCTAAGCTACTATTTCCCATTATTATTATTTTCTAAAGTTGTTAAATAAACCAAAATATTGATAATTCAGGGCATTATATAAAATTGTAATTCATCCGACGCGCGAAACTGGCTGGAAGCGAGTTATTCGTCGAGAAGTGTCACAACCTTCGCTGTTGACTTTTCACCCGTTATATCGCGGACATGAAACGACATAGATTTGTGGTCAATAGCCCATTTGAAAGATATTTTATACCCGTATTTCTGCTGCTTACTACATTATCATATGAGCAACCGTTAAGGAGATATTCAAAAAAATGGCCTTATCAGTTATTTCAGGCACGTGCAGTACGAACTTTGGCGTTGGATTACTCGCAAACTATACAAGCGCGATCGATGATAAGGGTTTATTCTAAAGGTAATTACTAGCACTTTAAGTTTGGTAATCGGAATTAACCCACACAAATTAATATCTTACGAGTTAATCGCAAAAAACTGTATTCAACCCCAACCACATGATTAAGGTTGAACTTTGAGCGGCCATAACTTTGAGCCAAATCAACTTACAGACCTTGTTGAGGGCTCATTTTGTAGATAATTGTATTCTCCAACACCTTGCCACTGATCATTTCCAGCTGTCATTGCATGGAAACTGGTTATTTGGTATAAACGACCTCTACCTCTTTTTCAAGATGGCGGCTTTTCCCAACACATTGCGACCCCACAAACTTAGTTTTAATGTCAGATGTACCCAAACAAATTCCAAAAACAAAATTTCGTACATCATGAAATGCAATTTCATGCCCATTTTCGACTAATTGCACTGGACTATATTACATTTTCAAATCACAAAATTATTATGTCAAATTCACTTCAAACTGAGCAGCATGAAAAGCTTGCAGTGGACGACCCCTGTAGCGTGTAGCCGCGTATCTCAGAGCCGCTTGTAGCCGCCTATAGCTGCCCATGAAGCCGAAGCGCGTTACGATTTCCCCACCCGTATATTTTTTTTCGTCTAGCCACAGCCGGTCGTTTTGGATCTAACGGAATACTGAGTATACTACATTGCTTATTGTATTCTACTTATCATACCCTTTCATTTGATACCCATGTCGAGGAGGTTGGGAAGAAAATGGTAATCCGTCCTCTTGAGACCACAGTTGGGACGTACCAGCTCACTATGAGCGCTTTTTGATAATCATCGTAATGACTGGTAATGCCATCTAGACAGTGCTGGTCAACACTTTCCGACTAACTTGTAACGAATATGTCATATTTTTAGAAATAAATTACAATTACGAACTCGGCAAAAGTAATAATCAGTATTTTAAATCACGATATTAAATTTTACTGTATATTTGTACTATGAACTACATTACATATGTTTTGTATAGTACCTACCGCCATTTGGCGTCAGAGTTTAATCACTTTTATATGAACATATTTTGTTAATTATCGCATGCCATCTAGCGTCAACAGTGCGAGTAAACACTTTTGTACTAACTAGTAGCACCATCTCATTGTTTGAGCAATTGAAATAACTTATAACGCCTTCTGATAGAATAATTTTGAGTGCCCATTTTTGATGATTGATCAAATAATTAGACTGAAGGAGAAAAAAAGTAAAAACAAAGAAAACGAAGAAGGATTGCAATAAAAACTCATGGAAGAATAAATTATTTAGTTTATTTATTTATTTACTTAGTTATCGGTTACAAATGAAAAGTTACTTATAGTGCCTTTTAAAAGGCGATAAATCGCATAAATTTATAAAAAACACTTTGTTTTCCATGTTTAAGCCTAGTACAGTAGAGGAAATAATTATAAAATCGTTTCCAATATCTTCTTATCCATATCCACAAAAGTTCCTGGGCTTCAGTTTTATTTTGGGAAATTCTTGGAATTATTTCCCCATTTAGACCCTTCATGATAAGTACCGTTACATGTCTTCAAATTCCCTTATGGAAGTAGGAGCATCTCATTTATGTTATAGATTTTATATTTATTTCCCTTACAACCTGACTCAATTTATATTTTTAAACCAATATTTCAATAAAATTCAATTAACACATACATTTTTGCCGTATTTATGTTTCAATTCTTGCCAAAAATTGTCTCTAATAGTGCTAGTATCCATTGCATATCTAACTCGCGCGAGTGTGCGTTTCTGATTGCAATTGAACTAAACTTGAAAATTAGACCTAGCGGGTACAATCAACATTAATATCATATCTAAATGAAGTTGTTTTGATTGATTGTTTTATGTCGTTTCGTAAAATGTATGTATTAGGCCGTAATCAGAACGAGCCACCCTCAAAAGGGCGATTATATTTTTTATTGAATTGAAACATAGCATGAGCTAGTCCTGCTTGAAATTTAAAATAACACCACATTACAGGACTCCATCTCCATATGAATTCTTTTCCGTCCCCTTGGAAAATGGCTTGCTCTAATGTTCCAATCTTATAAATGGAGATTGTAATTCTACCTGAAATTATATTCCAAATAGCTTTTGTTACACGGTGTACCGCACTTGTCATTACTTTAATAATAATATGAGATTGAGGTATAAATAATGAATGGCACCACGTACTTTTCACTCAAATTGGGCTCATCAAAAAAACCATTTAACAGTCATGTCAGGTATTTGTGCTGGTGTATACAACTTTGGTTCATTTACGGTACCTATGGCAGCAATACTGCAGGCGGTTTAGTATCAAAGGAAAATAGCATTTTAAACAAAACCAATTTCGGAACAACTCCGCGGGTTTTATTGGAATTTATGACCTACTTTCTCCTAATCGAAACAAATCGGGTTTAAATTTAAAATTTATATGAAATCTGATGAAAGATCGCTTATAGTAAATTGTTGGAAGCCAATGATTTTAAGGAAAACCCTTTTAATGAGGCGGTAATTTGTCGAATTCTTGAGCGTAAACTACTAAAGCCTTATTTACGCCTAAACATGGCGATCAAAGTGTTTTTGATATACTTTATGAGATTTATCACCTCTTTCTATGCACTACATGTACATTTCATTTGACACCGAAAACAACAGCATATTTAATTTATTATTCCACCTTTATTTTATAAAAATGTTCAAGTTTTTTATTTTTTAAGCATAAAAAACAAAACATTATAATTTTTCCTTATTCTTAATTTTTACTAAATAATAATTGTAACCTATGTGGCTTCTTTGCGAACTTTGGAATTACTTCGATTAGAAAATCTTTTTTTTATGGAGACTCGTCATACATAAGGCCGACGACAATCGTTGGGTGGACATAGTTGATCTTGTATTTTTGGCATAATGTCCGTAACAAACTTAAAGTGCTAGTAATTATCTTTAGTATAAGCTCTTCATGGTGGTTATGGCTTATATAGTTTGCGATCAATCCATCGCCAAAGTTCGCTTTGCACTGCCAGTTTGTGTTGATCACCATTTTCAATTTGGAATAACGCCACCTAGCTATTTGTATTCTACCGGTGATACCCATGTTCATGTCACTGAACACAATTGCATTGGCCGCCATCTTGATTGCGAAATATGCATGCAAAATTTTAAGGTGATATGTTATATTTTCTACTTTTTAGTCCATTATATGACTTCCACCATTTTTGTTGGTTGCCCTTTTGAATTTGGAGTGGCGCCACACTTCTAGTCACATTCTGTATGTCATACCCTTGCATTTGCAACCCATGTCAGGGGGTTGGGGAACGTAGTAGCAAAAATCGATCGCCATTTTAAAACCGCCACATTTATAGTCGGTAGTCTAGGGGTAAGGCGCCTGACTGCTGTCCCAGAGGTCCCGGGTTCGAATCCCGGCCAGCCCCAGGGTCCTTCGCCTTTTCCACTTTCCCATCTACATATTTTCCCTTCTCTCTTCTTCCCTCTTTACATTCCTTCTGTCGTAGCCTTTTCTAGTCCTTCCCCGCTCCACCTAGCGCATGCAATCGGTTGGTTGATGACATTCAACTCGTTTCAGGAGGCAACACTCCAGCAAGTTGTTCTCGATGCCCCATGTCAGAGTCGTGAAATGATTGAGAGAAGGTGGAATTAAAAAAAAAATAACGCGGCCAGGTTGTGACAGTTCCTTCCTCTCTCCTTTCTCTCTCGCTCTTCTCTCCATCTTCCGGCTAGAGCTGCTGTTCGACGGTGTTATACGGAAAAAATAGATTGTCGACAGTACAAAAGGACTTTCCCTAAGCCTCTTATATGAAAGTGGGCCAATTATATGAAAGTGGGTCAAAATCAAGTTGCAAGATTAACTCAGCCCGGTAACGCGAACACTTAAGTCTCCCCTCTATTAAAAATCGCTCAACGCCTCATTTTTATCCGTAGTCCATTCAGAGGCGGAAGAGGGTCGCTGAACACGATAATCAAAGTCCCGCGGTCCTTAAATTTGGGCATCACCCTTAAAAGTGAGAGTGTTTGATATTTTCTTAATTTTGATTTTTAAACGCTTTTAAAAAGTCTTTTTAACAGATTTGTTTGGAAATTTTGACTAAAGTTTTTGAATCGTTTAATTTTTTTCTTTTTAGTTAATTTTTGAAGTAGTTTATTCACAGTAAGGTAAAGCGATTCCTGACAAAAAAAAAAAAATTTATCATATTTTTATTTTTAATTTCCATTAAAGTATTTAAAAAAATAATTATATTTATATAAAATCCTTTGAAAGCACTTGTTTTAAAAAAAAAAAAATTCCCGCCCACCCAAGAATAAGGAGCTCTTGGATTTAGAGTCGTTACTACGTGAGTCGTCAAAGCGATTTGCTATAGAATTCGTTTTCGTAGTTTACAAATCGTTCTTGTTTCGATATGGACTCTCGTCTCGAGCTCTTCTTGAAGATTTCGTGACTCGTTTTCGATTCGACCTCGGCTCGTAATGTTTGCAGGTTGATTTAAAAAAAATCTCGCACACCAAAATGCTAAAATTATATGATCACATTAAAACAAAACTGTTTAGGTGTGTGTTTGAATGTTATGGTCACATGAATACATTTATTGGTACGGATATGGTAGATTATGCATTGATACCGTCCGGATTTCACATTTTACTCTAAGGGATTTTGCCAGCAAATAATGTATTAAAAGGGGATCAAACTTAAGCTTTGTTTATTGGTAACATTAAATCACTTGTTCCCATCTGTGCAATTATGATGGCATAAAAGTAATAGCACAGATTCTGGTTACCCAAGGTGGCTACCACCATACCCATAAATGTCCTACGCCTAGGTTTTCTTCCAGATTTCTTGACTTGGAATTCGCCTTTACATTTGAAGTAATTTTCCAATTCTTCGCATACTCTTGAGAATTCCATTTCAAGCTTTTGGGTGTGTTTGCCTTACCCATAGGCTGCTAAAACTTTGTCTGATATCGTGCTCTTGACATTACGTTATTTCCAAGTGAATATCTCTTTTCCGCTCCCTTTAGCTTTAGGAAAACGGATGAAAATAAAGTGTATCCGAGGGTACAACGAAAGCTTTTGAGTTAACTCTTAGTTTAGTATCCTTCTCTATACTTTAATATGTTACAGAAACGATATTTTGGTTCGCATACAAACATTAAACTTTTGAAAAAGCCCCACTTACAACAGCTGAATAAAATATTTCTTTAAGGCGATTTTGAAATGTAAGCCTGCAGCGAATCCCCAAAAAGTGCTCTAGAAATGAAAAAAGTGATGGAAATGAGATAACCGGTTGAGACTAATTGCAATCGATAGAGGATGGAAAAATGCATCTACAGTTGATTTTGGCCGAAGTTTGGACATGGCCAACATATAAAAAACATGAAAATGCCTTTTTTTCGTAAGTGCGGTTTGAACGAAATTTTCATTATATCTCGCGGTAACTCAGTTGATATTGCAGATATCGGTATCTCAGTTGATATTTAAGATAAATTTTAACATAGTCTAGTTTGACTAATCCCCTAAATATAAAACTTTAGCCGAACTGGTTACATCATTTAAAAACAAAATGGTGAGTGTTTAAAAAATTTCCAACAGATTCGTGAGAATTTTTTTTTTCAAATGCAAAAGTTGTGTTATAGATTTTTAAAATTCGCTTTTTTGGCTAAAACACAATGTAGCCAAATACTTAAGGCAGCTTTCTGTAAATTTTCAAATTAAAATGTCCTCCAGTTCAAAAGTTACAGTAACATTTGTTGACACTCGATATTGTAGAAACAAATTTATTGGAAATATGATCAAATTTTATTAGTAGTGTTGTCATTATTTATCTATTTATCACTTAAAATTCACAATTTTCATTTTCTGCCTTGGTGGCCGCCATTTTCCACAAATAACGTTTTCTTGTCTCACTTTTGTTTGAGATTTCACCATTCTTCGCTTCGTTACAAAATGTCGCATAACACGGCTTGTGATATTTGTCATTGACCTCTAATAAATTCGGGGTTTTTGTAAGTAAATCGCGGACAATTTTAGTCACCGTGTCGCTTTGTAAAATATTTTCACATATCTGGAATGGCCTCGATGTTCCAGTGATTTCCAACCTGTGGGGCGCGCCCCCCTAGGGGGGCGCGAGACTGTTGTAAGGGGGGCATGCAGCTGTTTCCAAAATATCATTTTCGAATACAAACCAAAAAAGTCGAATAGGTGTCAAAAAAATGAATCAGCAAAATATGTATATACGTAATCCACAATCCAAATTAAGGGGGCGCAACAACTTTTTTTTCAAAGGGGGGCGCAGGTACAAAAAGGTTGGAAACCACAAGTTTTTACCATGATTACATATAAAACACAAATTCTCCCAGTCAAAAGATCCCGTGCTTCATATATGTTTCTGTGAGTTACCATCAGTATCAAATTCTGAACTTTTCCCAGTCCGCGTCTTTTTATTGTATAATCTTCTACAATCATTATGAAATTTTATTTGATTCAAAGAGTTGCTATCACGGGCAGCAAATAACTTTCTTGAAATACCATTATTATTTTGGTTTGCAAACTCAAGAAGAGCATCGATTCCTTTTTTGCTTACTTGTGCAGCAAGTTCGTGCTCGTTTAAAAAGATATCACAAAAAAAGATATCACTTCTTTGCCATTAATAGACATTTTGAGATCTGTGTAGAAATAAATATAATGAATTTAAATTAAATGAATCGCCCATTAGGAAAATATAATCAAACCTTAATCGGATAAAAATTTATGATAAAAATCAAACACTTATATGTAACTTTCTTACAAAAAATTAACTAGCAGGAAATATTTTAAATCTGAACGTTTGTTGCGGACGAAGTCAAGTGTCAACAAATGTTAATGTAACTTTTGAACGGGAAGATACTTTGATTTGAAAATTTACAGAAAACTGCCGTAAGTATTTGGTTTAGCCAAAAAAGCGAATTTCAAAAATCTATAACACAACTTTTTGATTAGAAAAAAAAAATCTCACGAATCTGTTGGAAATTTTTTAAACATTCGCCATTTTGTTTTTAAATGATGTAACCAGTTCAGTTAAAGTATTATACTTATTGGAATTAGTCAAACTAGACTATGTTAAAATTTGAAATTGATATCTGCAATATCAACTGAGATACGGCGAGATAAAGTGAAAATTTCAATCAAACCGCACTTACGTAAAAAAGGCATTTTCTTGTTTTTTTTTTTTTATATGTTGGCTATGTCCAAACTTCGGCCAAAATCAACTGTAGATGCATTTTTCCATTCTCAATCGATTCCAATTAGCCTCAACCGGTTATCTCATTTCCATCACTTCGAGCGAAAAAATGGGATGCGCTGCAGGCCTATAGGAAAAGCGCATCATAGTATAAAAATTTATACGGTATGGTATTTTTCTATAAAATCTTAAATATTTGTAAAAATGCTATTATACATCCGAACTTTTCTTTAATGATTTTAAAATTTATTTACGTAAACTGTAAAAGTTTAGGGTATGGGTATATGAATGTATGCATGTACCAAGTCAAGTATCTACATACAAATAAGTAACTTTTTGAATCAAATTGGGCCGAGAAATGCAGAAGCGTTGAAGTGTGGGAGAGGATTGTACAGACGTATGTACCTACATATGAATAAATTTAAAAATTCGCATTACGTTCCTCCATATACACAAGCATTATTGAGAATTTTCTTATTTCACGCTTGTATTGCATTTAATAAATTCATGAATATATTATGACGCAAAGGAACAATAAGGGAGGTACAACACTTTTGTAGAGATTTTCCAAGTATTATAACTTACCTATTTTCAAGCGTGTTATTACTTGCTTTTTTAGGGATCAATTTTTGAAGTTACTACGTGATATACATTTATATACATTATGTATAGTATCGATATTTCAAGCCAAGATGGCAGTTTAGGGGGACGCGCCCGCCACCTTTCAACACGAAATTTGCTGATGCAGAGAGTGTTCAAATGGGAAGGAAGTGCGTCTAGATTTTAAAGCGACTAACGTTCGCTTTTTCTGATCATCTGTCTGTTTCAATTCCATTTTGTTTCAATTCTTTAGTGAACCATTTTATTTTTGTTTCCACCGTCGTGATGAATGAACGTGTTTTTATGAGGAAGGACATTTTTTTGATTTATCAAATCATATCAAATCAACCAATCTTTAATTAATCTTGGAACTCATGGACTTCAAATCACCTAATTTTTTGAATGCTTGTTCTTCTGGTAGAAACTAAGAAAAAACAAGTTTTTCAGATTTTTTGGACTTCTATTTTTTTAGTTATAAATTTTCAAAACTATTTGACATAGAAAGCTGAAAGTAGCACCAATATCTTCTACTTTAATAAGACTTTAATTTGATATACAACATAGTATTATTAGTAAGAATGAAAAATTGTCTGGCATTTTGAAAAAATTTTTTTTGGAATATCTCAAAATACTTAGTGTTTTTTCAATTTTTTGAAAAAAATGTATGCTGTGCATTAACTCTTGAGGTACATATTAAGCCAAAATTTAGGATGGGACGACAGTGGGATCATATTGAAATAAAATATTTTAGGTAGTTGAAAAGCTGAATATTCAATGAAAGCTATATAAAATTAGTTGGGATGTGGGTTTGACCCCTTCGGTCCGTAGGACCAACTTTCCAGTTGACGAACGTAGACGGAATAAACTGTTTACTTACAAAATAGTAATATGTACGTTTAGCACTAGTGGGAATTTGTCTGGTGACAGTCACGAAAATGGTGACAAAGTAATCCTGAGAGAAGCTAGTTCAAATAACTATAATATTGTTACGTTTTTACGGCTTAACGGATTCGTAGGATTAATTAAGGAATACACTTTTTAATTATCCAAACAAAACTTATTTATTACAAACCAAACACAATTTAACAATAAACACAATTCTTAGAGTTCACTATAATCACTAGCAAATTTAATATTTCGCACTATTCAATTCTAATTATCGCTTTTTATTTCACTACTTTTCACTGTTCTCACTTTAAAACACTTGTATCGCCTTTATAATCAAAACTGACTCGATAGCGGCTGCCAGGCGCTTTTATATAGGCAGCTCCACCTTTGTCTACTTTCTGGAACCTTCGTTTTCTGGTTCCTTGTGGTATGTTCTATGTTTCTTTAGTTTCGACCAGCTTGAAGTTGTCTTCGCTTATCGCTCGTTAGTTTAGTACATAGATTCTTAATTCAGGCAACAACCGAAAATCGTTGGTTCATCCTCTCGACAAACAGATGGCGCATAATCATCACATTGCCCCCTTCTTAGGACTGTTCGCCCCGAACAGTTGTCCATCCTGGATCCGGCTGATGATATGGGCACAGCCTGTCTATGTGCACAATCTTCTTCTTTGCTTTGGGTCCTTGTTGAATCCTGTAGACCACATCGTTGATCCGTGTTAGGATTTTATAGGGCCCCTCCCACTGACGCTGAAGTTTCCGAGACTTGCCTTTCCGTCTTCGAGGGTTGAACAGCCAAACGAGGTCACCTTCCTGGAATCCGCTACAGTTTGCTCGGAGGTCGTACCTTGGTTTCATCCTATCACTGGCCGTCTTAGGATTCTCCCTTCCGATTTTCTCAACTGAGGTCCCAGCGTTATATTGTCGCGTTTCCTCTTTCGCTCTGACTCGAGGGCCCTTACTGCCGGCACAAACTTCACATTTACGACACCAGTTCGTAACATCCTCCAGCATATGAAGCCAATAGAATCTCTCCTTTACTTTTGTCAGAGTTTTGTTGACTCCCAAATGTCCTCCTGACGGGCTATTATGACACTCCTCGAGAATATCTGTTATTCCAGCACGAGGGACCAGCACCTGCATTCGATGAGAGGTACCATCAGCTGTTTCCCATTTGCGCTTCAATACTCCTCCTTCGATATGCAATGAATCCCATTGGGCCCAATAACTCTTCAGGATTTCACTTCTCTCTGCGATGTCTTTCCATTTAGGCTTCTCGTTGTGTTCTTTCCATGATAAAATCGCAGAAATGTCCGGGTCGTCGCGTTGCGCATCTCGAATTCCTTGGTCCTCATATTTTGTGCTTGGCTCAGCAGTCGTCTTTTGACACTTTTCCTCAATACGCCAACGATACTTAAAACCTGGTTCGCATGGTCGCCGGGACAGTGCAGTATCCATTGGAATTCCCCTGTTGCGGTGTTTCATCATCAATTCTCCAAGGTCCAATAGTATTCCGTGTGTTGTCATAAAGTCCAAACCAAGAATACACTCGTCTACTATGTCAGCTACCAGGAACGAATGTGTAAACTCAATGTCGCCAAGTACCACATCCATCATTGTCTCCCCGTGTAATTTCACTGGTTCTCCTGTTACAGTTTTCAGAATGTACTGGTCCGCGTTTTTCAGCCACTTCCTACCGACCAAATCAGCCCTGATGACAGATCTTGAAGCACCTGTATCCACGGTAATTGTGTATTGTTCATCACCAACTTTCCCCTCGATGACAAGGCTGTTGTTGCCACGCTGCAGTTCGGTGATGTTGACGATGACATCAGGGGTCTCCATTTTCCCCACTAACTCCCTCCGGTCGCTTTTCTGCCGTTGTCCACATTTTTCGCAGCATGTTGATCCACTCCTACTCCCTGGCGATTCCACTCTCCTTCGCTTTCGGCAACTCCTTTGTAAATGGCCCGGCTCGCCACAGTTCCAGCATCGTAGACGACGACGTACTTCCGAGGTGTTGACTCGATGGCAAATGTTCTCAGTCATATTGATTCCCCTGAGGTGGACCGTATTCCTTGTTGCTTGCTTCGCTGCCTCGTATGCCAGAGCAAATGCCAGAACTTCTGCTGTAGTCTTCTTTCCAGCCAATCTGGCCGCTTGTTGTAGGTCCCGGTCGGTAAATGAGTTAAGAAGAGCCTCTCTTGCTATTTCATTGATGTAGTCTTGACCAAAACTAGGATAAGCCAGATGCACTAACCTCTCGATATCTGCGCACAGTTGTTGTAAAGTTTCTCCTGGCTTTTGAAGTCGATTGCGAAGTTGAAGTCGATAAACCTCTTGCATGTGCTGATCACCGTAACGCATTTCCAGCGCTTGAACTAAGAACCCGTAGCTGTTGCGATGTTCTGCTGGTATTGACTGCAATATTTCTGCTGCTGTGCCCCTTAGTGACAACGTTAAGGCCGTTGCTTTCTCCTCCTCAGTCCAGCAATTGCCTGCTGCTGCTGCTGCTTCGAATTGGAGCTTATAAGTAGACCATGGGTTTTGCCCGTCGAAAGTCGGAGGCTGCAGTTTCCTAACTCCGATGACTTCGTGAGATGCCGTCGCTGGGTGGTGAATCTTTACCCTTTCTAGCTCTGCTCTGACCGATTCTAGCTCAACCTTCAACTTTTCATCATTTTCCCTCATGGAATTTTCGAGCTTTTCCAGATCATTCTCTACATTTGCTTTAATGGAAGATTCCAGGTTTTCCAGCTTTTTGTCAACAGAGAATGACATTAGTTCGAATTTCTGCTCCATCTGGTTTCTCTGTTCTTCCATAGACTCATTGAGTTCTGCTAACGAGCGTTCATGAGCTACTGCTAATAATTTCTGTTCATCTTTTAAGGCCAACACTTCCACCTTGATCTCTGTTGTCGCTTCTTTCATCTCTGCTGATGACCGTTCTTGCGCTTCCTTCATCTCTGCTGATGCACGTTCTTGCGCTGCTGATGACCGTTCTTGCGCTTCTTTCATCACCATCAATGTTATAAAAAGTTCTGCCATACTCACTGTCGTTTCTTCTGGCTCCGCTTCTACCTCGTCTTCAAACATGTAGGTTTCAGGATCCTTACCTTCGTTTACCATAGCTTCTCGAAGCAGGGCGGTTAGGGAACTTTTAGCCCCCACCGTTGACAACGAGCGTTTACTTAATTCTTTTTTTCAACGCTACAGTGCGCAAATCCACTAGCTTTCGACCCATTTTATTAATAAGTCCTTATTTCTCACGCACAAAATTTAAATTCCAATCACAATTATTGTTCAAGTTCACTTATTTCACTTATCTCTTATTAATCCCACTTCTGACACCAATTGTTACGTTTTTACGGCTTAACGGATTCGTAGGATTAATTAAGGAATACACTTTTTAATTATCCAAACAAAACTTAATTATTACAAACCAAACACAATTTAAAAATAAACACAATTCTTAGAGTTCACTATAATCACTAGCAAATTTAATATTTCGCACTATTCAATTCTAATTATCGCTTTTTATTTCACTACTTTTCACTGTTCTCACTTTAAGACACTTGTATCGCCTTTATAATCAAAACTGACTCGATAGCGGCTGCCAGGCGCTTTTATATAGGCAGCTCCACCTTTGTCTACTTTCTGGAACCTTCGTTTTCTGGTTCCTTGTGGTATATTCTATGTTTCTTTAGTTTCGACCAGCTTGAAGTTGTCTTCGCTTATCGCTCGTTAGTTTAGTACATAGATTCTTAATTCAGGCAACAACCGAAAATCGTTGATTCATCCTCTCGACAAACAGATGGCGCATAATCATCACAATATTTTTATTTATTTTATTTCGTTTATAACATAAATCGTACATCAAGATTACAATCATAATCTTTTAACGCTGAAAAACGCATGTACATTATAATTACAACACATTAATTAATAAAAAGCGGAACGAGTGTGTGAACTTTTAAAAAGTGATAAAAGAAACAAAGCAAAACAAGTAAAAGTTAAGAAGAATGTAGTTGAAGGAATATTACTGGTTATTCAAAAAATTGAAGACGCGTTTCCTGAACACATTTAACGACCCCGCATTTTGTACGTAGTTAGGCAGACTATTCCAAACTTGAAGCGAATGAACAAAAAAAGATCTTTGCCCATCCAAGAAAGACACTCTTGGCAGTATAAATAACGTTCTTCTAGAAATACGTCCAATTCGGAGATATTCATGTAGGTAAGATGGACGGTCGGAATGTAGAAGCTTATAAACAAATGTCAGTTCCTTGAGGAGTAGGTAATCATCAATTGTGCACCCAGAAGAGAATAACGATATGGACTGATGTGCTCGGATCGGCGAAGACTGTAGACAAACCTTACGCAGTCGTTGAAAGCCACATTAAGCTTACCACGGCATGCAGCATCAAGAGAAGGAAAGACCAAACTGTCGTAGGTAAGGGTAAGATGGAGGCGTAAAGCCAGAGACGCCGTAAATTACCATAAATTTTAGATAACGTATGAGAAATATGATCGCAGCAGGTAAGTTGAGAATTCAGATAAACGCCTAAATTAATGACACGCGTTTGATAAGGTAGACGTGTATTCATAAGAACGATAGGTGGAAAACGTGATGTTTGTGAAGGGCCACGAAATTTTTGCACGATTTTTAAAGACTGGCGGATTTTGACTAGGCTACCGCTGTGCAGAATTCAAAAAAGATCACTTCGCTTAGATTGGGTCTTATTCCATCGAGTTTATTAGAAATTATCAAAACTTATCAATTTAAGGTCTTTCTGACACTTATCCGAAGGTTTTCTTTTTAAACAAAAAAGGCTCGACTGAATGTTATGAAATTTTTTAGGGCATTTTTTCGTTAATAATCTTCTTTCGGCATATCAAAGTAGTTGGTATAGTTTTGCTCCAACTGAGGACGCTGAAGATGCCATCAAAGACGAGTTCTATTTGCGGCTGAATGAGGTTTTTCGCTCTATTCCAAGGGGAGACTTCATTGTATTAATGGGTGACTTAAACGCACAGATCGGCCGTGACAACACCGGCCTTGAACAAACAATTGGAAATCAAGGTCTAAGCCAAGTTACCAATAACAATGGTGAGCTTTTCGTTGACTTCTGTAGCTCCCACCAACTTATGGTAGGTGGAACTAACTTTTGTCACAAGAAGATACACAAAGAGACCTGGGTATCGCCCGATGGTAGGACGAGAAATCAGATAGATCATGTGGCCGTCAGCCGCAGATGGAGAACTATCCTTGAGGATGTCAGGAGTTTCAGGGGAGCAGACACTGGAAGCGACCACCATTTGGTTGTAGCAACTATTCGCCTTAAAATCGCCGCAATCAGAAACGTACAACGCGATGCTATAAACCGTAGACGATTCAACGTAGATCTTCTGCGGGAGAGCGTTAAAAAGCGGGAATTTGCTGGAAATCTACAACTAATACTAAACCAGCACAACGTTTCTGACGACACAAATATTGAAGAGCTGTGGAGTAGAACAAAGGGCGCAATATTGACGGCTGCGGAAACAAGCATCGGTTATGTCCAAAGAAACCAGCAACACTGGATCTCGGACACAACCTGGCAAAAAATAGAACGCAGGAGAGCCCTCAAAAATAAAGTAAACTCTACAAGCGACCCTGAAATACGTTATCAACTGGAACGGGAATACTCCCAATTACACCGGGAGGTAAAGAGAAGTGTCCGGCGTGATAAAAGGCAGCAGATAAATGAGCTCGCAGAAAAAGCGGAAAACGCGGCAAACACAGGCAACAGTAAGGTGCTGTACCAAATCACTAAACAGCTCTCGGGAAAGCACTCTACTAAAAAGCATGCCGTTAAGAGTGCGGATGGAAGGCTGCTGTGCAGCGACGAGGAGCAGCTCCAAAGATGGAGAGATTACTTCTTCGCCGCCCTGAATGGTTCATTTACACAGGAACCTCAGGAAACCAGCAACAATGCACAGCCAATTCGAATCACCACCCGGGCCCCATCCAAGACGGAAATAGTAACCGCAATTCATGCGATGGCCAATGGTAAAGCAGCTGGGAAAGATGGCATCCCGCCAGAATTGTTGAAAGCCGACTCAAGCCTCATAGCAGATGCGCTTCAGCCAATCCTACAAATAGCATGGAACACCTGTACCTTTCCGGAGGATTGGACGGAAGGTATCATAGTCAAAATACCAAAAAAGGGGGACCTAACAATATGCGACAACTGGAGAGGCATCTGTTTACTATCTACTGTGGGCAAAATTTTGTCCCATATATTACTATCTAGGATAAGTGAGGCAGTAGACCGAACGCTTAGGAGGCAGCAGGCCGGATTCAGGAAGGGCCGCTCATGTATTGATCATATCAACACCTTACGAATAATAGTGGAGCAGTCTACTGAATTCCGATCCCCCCTTTACCTTGCTTTCGTAGATTATGAGAAAGCGTTCGAATCGGTCAATAGGAGCTTTATATGGCAGGCACTACGGCGACGTGGACTGCCTGATAAAATAATAGAATTGATAAAAGCCCTATATAACAATTCCAAATGCAGAGTTCTCCATAATGGAAAATTATCCGACAGCTTCGAGGTGAGCTCAGGAGTACGACAAGGATGCCTACTCTCGCCTTTACTATTTCTTATAGTAATAAATGACATCCTTGTCGGCGCTCTAGATAGTAGAACAGGCGGCATACAATGGGGTTTGTTAGACCGCCTTAAGGATCTCGACTACGCCGATGATATCTGTTTGCTGGCCCACAGACACCAGGACCTCAAAAACATGTTAAACAATTTAGCAACAGAAAGTAGTCCAGCAGGCTTAAGGCTAAATCCGACTAAAACTAAAGAAATGCGGATAAATGCAAACACCAACGAACGAACAGCGCTGAATAACCGTGACGTGGAACTGGTAAATAAATTCTGCTACCTCGGTAGCATTATTACCGAAAATGGCGGGGCAGAAGAAGACGTCAGTTCCAGAATAAATAAAGCACGAGGCGCTTATGCATGCCTGTCCCACATATGGAGATCAACGGTGATTTCCACTAACACCAAATTGCGGCTGTTCAACTCCAACGTTAAGGCAGTTCTTTTGTATGGTTGCGAAACATGGAAAGTCACCCAATTCATCACAGGGCGCCTACAAGTCTTCATCAACAGATGCCTTCGTCGTATCCTAAAAATCCGCTGGCAAGATAGAATTTCAAACGAAGAACTATGGCGCCGTGCCGGCCAAGAAAGGATAGACGATCAAATCAGGCGAAGGAAATGGAATTGGGTTGGCCACACCTTGCGACGCGAAAACGAAAATCTAGCCAAACAGGCCCTTGACTGGAATCCGCAAGGTTCCCGTCGAGTAGGAAGACCTAGAACAACGTGGAGGAGAACCCTACTAGAAGAAGCCGCAACAACTGGGAGATCCTGGTCGGAGCTAAGAGCTGTCGCGCAAAACAGAGTCCGCTGGAGGGCAACTGTTTCCGCCCTATGTCCCATGAGGGATTAAAGGAGTATAAAGAAGAAAGAAAGGTATAGTTTTTGGTTCGCGGTATCGTGCAGGTACAAAAACCGCGAACGTCGTTCAAACAAAAAACGACTCGACCGAATTTTATGAAAATCTTTTCAGATCATTTTTTTTATGTGAAAGACTCGTTGACAATTTATTTTCTTCTTATAAAGTGCAATGTCGAACAGCAGCTCTAGTCGGAGATGAAGGAACTGCCACAACCTTATATTTTTAGTCCACCTACTCCCAACCACCATATTTTGATTAATATTCTTTGAAAGGACACCTTACTTAGCCTTAACCACATACGTACGCACACACACACACCAATTTTTTGCTTAAAATGCTCTTGGGACCTTGAAAATGAAAATACGTTGAAAATTTCGTTTTCGATTTTCGGACCGATTACAATAACTTCCTACTGGGAAGTTAAAAAATGTTTAGCTGCGGAAGAGCTGATATCAACCGCTAATAATATCGCCTTTTACTAATTTGGGTATGGCAAATTCAATAAAAATGACTGAAATGAAATTCCGAAAAAAACACGCTATCTTTCTTCAAATTAATTGTTCTATACACTCATGTTTTTAGTTTCCTACCTTCAATTGTCTGGAGAATTTCCATAAATTGATTCGACTACTAGACCAATTTAAAGATTTCAAAATTTGTCAAAATTTTAAAATTTTCGTTGTTTTGAAAATTTATAACTAAAAAAATAGAAGTCCAAAAAATCTGGAAAATTTAATTTTGCTTAGTTTCTACCAGAAGAACAACATTGGTTAATTTGATATGGAATGACCCTTATGTTTTTTATGGTGGGCCTATGTATCACTTAAAAATAAATACTCATCTTTTTGGCCTACTCTAGTTCTCGTTCCGGTTGGGCCACCTGTCTTGAAAGCGACTGGACTCAAGGCGAATCACCTTAACAAACTTTGTTTTTGGGGCGCCTTAAGGTTCAAGGTGTATCCGTTAAGTTTTTTTGATAGAGGTTTACATATCACCCTGTATTTCTATGACCTACTTATATGAATAAAGTATAAATGTACGCAGGTGGGAGTACCACCTATCTAAAGCTTTAAAAGTCAAGGTTCAAAATTACAATTTAAGCTTTTTCACTAAAATCTCAACTTCAACTACTATTCTAAGAGCCAGTGAACGGCAGATAGTACATATTTCAAAAAACTTAAATTTTATCCTAATGGCAGCTTCGTTGAAATACTGGTGATCTTATTTAACCACCTAAGTAGCTCTGAACCTATAGCGACAGGGCTTAAGTAGCCCCAATCTCAAGTAGGTATGAGAAATAGTGACTTGGCAAACTTTAAGGTTTGATGAAATATCTGCTATTCACTGGCTCTTAAGCTCCTTTTTCTCTAAATAAATATATAGTTAACTAATATCTTTTTTCCAAAAGCTTGGACAATTTTCTATGAATGATTTTTATGAAACGGTCTTTACTTTTGAAGTTACAAGCAATTTTAATGAAACTGGCAATATTTGTTACTTTTCAACATGTTCAGGGCGGAAAATTACTACTATAGTAGGTACTAGGACCCTTGAGTCTGGGAAAAAACCGGTTTTGGGATTTAGGTCAAGGTGATTAATCACGTGTAATTACGTAAACTAGTTGGGATGCCCGTTACCGAAATTCGGTCACAAAAACAATAAATATATAAAATTCACGATTTGTTCGAATTTAAATTCAATTTAAATATTTTTATTTTTAAAAAAATTATTCGCAATGGCGAATTTTTAATTACTATGAAACATTTCCATTGTCGCTTCAGAGCATCTAAAATTTCCCAGGATTTTTTTAATCGCATCCATGACGTCTTGCTTGGCTATGTGGCAAAATGATAAATGTCATTTACAGTGTCATTTGACAAATTACACTCAGAGCTAATCATTGCAAAGGCAGCATTATACGAACGAATATTTGCAAAAAAATTTTAGAACAATTTTTAATACCACTTTCATTCGAAGTTAATCTTTCAAAAAAATTATTGGAAAAGTAATTTTGAGAAAGTGGAGGTAGATTAACTTTGCCTTTATGAGAACACAAAGAAAATACCTCAGTATTACGTAAAGTTACTTCAGTCAGAAAATGTTTGAAAATGACAACTTATATTAAAAGAACCACACGAAAACGAATCAAAATTAACCGGAATAACATTCAAAGCACATTTAAAAGAATCAGTCAAAATTTCTAAAGGTGCAGCACCATCAACAAACATTTCATTATGAAATGCATCAACATTCATTTCATTCACACCACTATTCAATTCATTATTTGCAACATTCATTTCATTAACACTACGTAAATTTCTAACGCGACTTCTAGTATTTTCGCGAAGAGATCTAAAATCGACATTCGAGCGTCCCCGTCGTTGTCTTGCCATTTTGAAAAGAAAACGCGGAAAAAAAGTAAGTAACTCACCGATAAATTGCACTCCAAATTCGCAGTTAACTGTTTGGGATAACAAAAATACAACTCAGATTCCGAGAACCATACGAAAACGAATAAAAATTACGCAGAATAACATTCAAAACACACTTAAATGAATCAATTAAAATTTCTAAAGGCATTCGCCAAAAACCGAACGGCAGCCCCTTACACAATACAACTCAATAATACTATACACAAAAGAGTATAAAAAAATGCACGCACAAAGTGACAGAGTTTTTTATGTCAGTTATGCCGTCAAACGCTTGTTTTTCTCTGTTTCTCATTCGCTTCACTGAAGCGGCATTTGTGTCAATCGTAGGCTACTCAGCTCTACGCTGATGCTCACAAAAAATTCAAATTTTCCAACGGCTTTTTAAAATCCGAAAAATTAAAATCGCTATAACTTTTTTATTCGTGAATCGATTTCGTTGAAATTCCTTATTACAAAACTATGCCATAAAAAGAACATTTTCTGAAAATTTAAACGAAATCGGTCCACGAACAAAAAAGCCTTAGCGTGTACAAACTTTTTGTTTGCCTATTAATATATAAGATTGGTTGACAGGTCATTAACCTGTAATTATGGTAAGTGGGTGACCTTGGAATGTGTGCCAGACGTATTAATTGTTTGAGTAGATCAAGGTCATCGCTGTTATTGTTGTGCGTGGGAGGCAGGCCCACTTGTGGCACCGCGAAGGTGAGAGTTGGAGTGCAGAGGTGTGGAGGGGAGTGCAGCGGAAGTATTAGCGATGGCGACGACGGTGGCAGGAGCGGGTGCGGGGGCTGGGGGCAAATGTTGAGGCTCGACGGGTACATCATGTCTATTGGAGATGTAGAAGTAGTTAGTGGGCCCCCTGTTGCGTGGGAACTTTTTTCTAGGTCACGGAACTAGGTCAATCACCTGTCAGTGAAGGTGGGCTTCCAAACAAAACCTGAAAAACGACTAGGGAATGATCATAATAAAAAGCAATATGCTACTTGTTGAACATTTTTATTTTATTTTCTAAAACCGGATTTATTATTACACTCAGTTGTGAAATTCTGTTTTTAAATCTAAATGTATCCACTGCATACTGCTCCCATGGTCCTTTCCTACTTTGGCTGTATGCGAAACTCCATACTACCATATATTTAACTTGTGGGTCTTCATTGAAACTTATTTTCTCCCTCATATCTGCTCATGGAAATAATGAATTGCTAGAACGAATAAAATACCAGCTAAAAATTTCAAAGTGTTGAAAGGCCAAAGTATGGTTTTTGATTTAGGTTGTTCTGTAAGTGGTGCTAGATGATCTTTGAATCGTCCGCATTCGTCTATCCTATTAGCATAGATACAGTGTGGTGAACGATGTCTATGATCGAAATCTACATCCGATGCGCAACTAATACCATTTATCTGTAGAGAACAAAAGTAACATTGAACACGGTCTTTGATGTTTGTGTAAAATAATCCACTTTTCGCTAGCTGGTCTGCTGTTTTCAAACGATCGTATTCTTGTTTCAAGTTTAACATTTTGAATGAGTGTAACAGGTTTTATATCACGTCTTTTATATTAATCCAAGTATTGTGTTTTGAAGGAAAACCAAGCCACTTCACTAGAACTTGATTACCGCGTCTTTTTATAACCTTTTCTACTAAATAAACATCAGGGTTTTTCTCAGGAGCTATTTCTGGTTCATAAAATCTAGGTACCTTGAATTATATTTCCTTGGTAATCTTCGAGAATATATCTTGTCGGGTAAACAGATTTGACTTATTTTATTTTAAATATCTCTGTGGACCAATTAGGTGTATAGCCTTTTTCGAATACATGTTTATGGCTACTTATACGGACAAAATCACCTGCTTTGTATTTAGACTTTGATTTTATTTTAGGGTAATTATACACAGATAATAAACGTTTTTCGTTATGCAGCCCAACATCTACAGGTCTCATCTTAATCGTACGATGTTTCGTTGTATTGTAGTCGTCTGTCAACTTGGTCAACATGCTAATCCAGTGATAATTGCCATTCATGCTGAATTCTTTCCACATCATATTTTTCAGCGTTCTGTTAAATCTTTCTACAATCGAGACTTTCAAAGTACTGTAGCTGGAATAAAAGGTTTTTTTTCGTAATCTTTCATCAGTTGACGAAACGGTTTATTAAAAAATTCTTTTCCATCATCGGTTTGTAAATTTCTTCCTGTATTAAAAATCGACTGCAATGCTTTTACAATTTCTGATGCGTTTTTAGATTTTAAAGGCAGTGTCCATGCGTACTTTGAAAAGGTATCAATTACAGTGAGAAGAAAACGAAACCTTTTCTGATGAGTAAGAACCCATTTCGACCAAGTCTGCCTGCCACAAATCATCTATACCTTTGGTAATGACATGTCGACGTTTAAAATTTTTTCGCACTGGTTTATGCAGTTCATTGATTATCTGCCTTCTGCTCATTGTACGGAATGTATAAATACCTGCGGTTGAATGATCAGTTTATATACAAAACAAGAATGATCAGGTTCAATCATCCGTTTAAAATGATGGTTGCGGGGCCTTCGGGATGCGGGAAAACAACATTTATAAAAAATCTTCTTAATACTAATAAGGTATTTATTCAACCGCAAATTAGGAAAATTATATGGTGTAATGCAGAACACGGTGCACTGCCAACACTACAAAATATTGAATATTTAAATGCTATATCGGAGGAGTTTGTAAACGAACCAACGTTGATTGTTATAGATTACATGATGTTAAATGCATATAGTAAAGAAGTTTGTGAACTATTCACTAACTGGTCTCATCATCATAATTTCTCAGTAATTCTTGTGACACAAAACGTATTCCATCAAGGAAAATTCAGTCGTGATATATCGCTCAATTGCAAATATCTTGTTGTATTTAAAAACCCCCGGGATAAAAGTCAATTTACACATCTGGCCCGACAAATTTACCCAGAAAATAGTTTAGAACTTGTGAGAATATATAAAGAGATAACTCAAATGCCTTACGGGTATTTTTTTTTTGTGGCAAGAAGAAGCTTAGGAGTCACCCTTTGTACTACTAGTCCGTCATGTCTTACAAGTCATGGTGCAATGTATAGTAGTAAGCTTGATCTGAAGGAAAGATGAGATAGGATAGGTTAGGGGTCTGGAGGGTGCATGAGCTGATGTCGATGAACCTTGCGTTTGAACTCTGAGATGTTATATGAGCTCGGAAACACCGATTGCGGAAGAGAGTTCCACAATCGAGTTGTTCTATTTATAAACGAACTGCTAAAACGTAATGTGCGTGAAGGGGAGGGCTGAAGGGTGAAGGGGTGAGCCGAGATGGCATGTCTTGTGTTGCGGGAGAAAAATTGCCGTGTAGGCAGGAGGTTTTTGATTTCAGTGGAGCAGTCGCTATGAAAATAGCGGTAAAACTTGCTGAGCGCTGCTACATTCCTACGGTGGCTTAAAAGATCAATGCAAAGGGTGCTATCGCCAATGAGTTTGATGGCGCGGTTTTGCACCTTGTCTGGCCAAGCCAAGGTGGTTTTAGGGGCGCCCGCCCAGATATACGAGTTGTACTCAAGGCGTGACCGAATGTAGGACTTGTAGATTGTAGCCAAGGCAGTTGGATGAAGGAGAAACTTGCATCTCTTAAGGAAGCCGAGGCATTGGTACGCTTGTTTGATGACTTGGAGTATGTGATTATTCCATCGCAAATCGTTGGATAGAGTCACACCGAGGATGTTAAGATGTGGATCAGCAGTTATATTATCCTCGCCCACTGAAATGAAGGGAAGGTTGGTGCAGGTTTAAATGGAGAATAGACAGTACTTGGTTTTGGTTTCATTGAACTCGACACGATTCTTACGGCCCCAATCAAGAATGAGTTTAATGTCCGCGTTAAGAGAGTTGGACATGAGTTCACGTTTTAAGAGACAAGGTCTGGCACTTACTTGTCCTGTGTTGTCGGAGTGGTATGAGTAACGCAAAGTACCGTCATCGGCAAAACTATGAAGTGGATTGGAGGGGATTGAGAGCAGATCATTAATAAATATAAGAAAGAGAGTAGGTGAGAGAATCACTCCTTGGGGAACACCGGCCGAAATGGAATGAGGGTTGGACTCGACGCCATCCAATACTACCTTGATTGAACGGCCAGAAAGAAAGCTCTCAATCCAGTTCCTTAGAACTGAGTCGATACCAATAGCTTGGAGTTTCGACAGCAGAGCGGGATGCCATACTCTGTCGAAGGCCTTGGAGATATCTAGAGCAACCAGACCAGACTCACCGAAGCCATGGATGCTTTGGTTGATGTGTTCAGTCAGGCACACAAGAAGGTTGCCAGTAGACCGTTTTGGTCTAAAGCCGTACTGCCTGTCGTGAATAATTTGGCTAGACTCTAGATATTTCATCAACCTTCTATTGATTATTGTCTCCATAACTTTGGAGAGAACAGAAGTTAATGCTATTGGGCGGTAGTTTAAAGGGTCGCTGGCTTCACCTTTTTTGGGAATGGGCTGTACATGAGCTAGTTTCCAAGAGTTGGGATAAACTCCGGAGAAAAATGACAAGGCAAAGAGTTTGCGCAGAGGTCTAGCCAAGGGTGTGGCACACTTTTTGAGTACCATAGGGGAATATTATCGGGGCCAGTGGATTTATTGACGTCAAGTTCTTTGAGACATTTATACACCTCTCGTGTCCTGAAGAAAATTCCGTCCATTGAATGGGCGTTGCGATCGAGGACCTGTGGTGACGTATCAGCTTGAGGTAACGAAGAATTTGAGGCGAACAGAGATGCCAGTAAATCGGCCTTGGATTTGCTTTCTGTTATCACCTCCTTTCCATTAATGAATGGAGGGGTTGAGGAAGAGGTAAAATTCTTCTTGATGGAAGTTACCAAGAACCCGAAGTTTTTGCTGCCTACTTGAGGATCTTACTTCTCAATTTGTTGTCAAATGAGGATTTGACCTTTCTGATGATGGAATTACGGGAGTTTCTCGACTTGATATACTCACGCCGAAGTGACTCGTTGGGGGAGTGTTTGTACGCTCTATAAGCGGCTTCCTTAGCTTGAATTGCGTTCCTACATTCCCCATTGAACCATCTATTTGGCCTAGGCTTTATAGATATGGTAGAATGAGGAATGAACAAACACATTCCTGCCCGTATTATTTTAGTAATACAGGAAACGGCATAGTTTGCACTGGCACTGCGGAAACACAAATTCCAGTCTGTGGCTTGAAAAAAGCGTATAAGTCCCAACCAGTTAGCTTTCCCATAGTGCCAGACAGTTTTTTTTAGGAACTGTGTTGGTTGGGGTAGAAGATGGATATGGGAAATTAGCGCTGACTAGATTGTGATCCGAGTTACCAAGGGGCGAACTAACTTCGACGGAGTATCGAATTGGATGAGAGGTAAGAAACAGGTCAAGCAGATGGGCTCCTTGACCTTCAACGTCCGGAACTCGCGTTGCATAGTTCACGATTTGGTGCAAATTATTTAGGTCTGCAAAGATCTCGGCGTCTTTGCCAGAAACACTGGTGCCATTAGAGTAATTTAGCCAATTGACATTATGAACGTTGAAATTACCCGCAACAATGATTTCACACTCCGGGTGGGAAGATAAAAATCCGGAGATTTGTTCTGAGATAGCATCGAAGGCTAATGTGGAGGTTTCATTACTGATATTAGGGCTTCTGTATAGAAAACAGAAGAATATGACGTGGTTAAGAAGAATAATTTTAGTCCATAAATGATTAAATTCAGAAGATGTACTATTGTACACCTTCTGAAACGCCACGTCATTCCTTATATACATGGCGACTCCCCTATGGTCGGAGAAATTGTGCACTAAGGTATACCCAGCCACCTGAAATCGATCTGAATCGGTGTCAGTGACTTGAGTTTCACTTAGTGCGAATATGGCCGGGGCATGCGTATCAAGATAACGCATTACATGATAAAAGTTCGCGAGGAGACCCCTAATATTACAAAGAACAAAGAAGAAATATTTGTTTTTGTTTAGGGGCCTTTCCTGCGCAAGGTCCATGACCTCATTTATGGCTGACTCAGCCGGCGATGCAACCATCGGAGCTTATGGGAACGGCCTTGCTGCAGTGTTATGCCTACTTAAGCAAGGCGATTCCCATCAGCTGGCCGATATTGCTGCAGCGCCGGCGTTGTCTAGCTGGGGGAGCGGGAGAAGTAGAAACGGGAACTTACTTGCTGTCCGTCAGTACGGCGTTGGTGTATTCCGTGTTGGTGACGTTTCCTTCGTTTTTTTTTCACTTCACTTCGTTCGCACAGTTAGATTGCACTTTTAATGTTTTTCCGTTTTTTAATGATTATTGATATTGATTTAAAAGGCCGGGATATGAATTTAATTCGGGATTAGCTTTCTATTTGTTTGTATTGCGGATTTAATTGTGGATTTATATTGTGGATTTAATTTTCACAACGAAGTGGACTTGCGGCAGCACCCGCCCGCACTCTATGCCGGTACAGTCCAGACTTCCTAATTGATTTAACTAATTCCTAATTGATTTGCTAATTGATTTAACTCAGGACATTAACGACGTCTTAAGATTTCGTACTGATATATTTAATAAACACTTTGTAACCTGTTTTTGCCCGCAAAACTCTTTAAATGGTAAGAATTGCGTCACGAATGAAACGATTAAGGGAGAACAAGCATATGCTATATGTGCTTAAAAAGGCTAAACCAAATCTGAGAAAGTCCATCATACAAAATGCTGACCCTGAGGTTATAAAAACTCTTTGTGAAATTACACTCAACACCTTAAAAGGTAACCACATGCCGCATGGAAATATCTACAACTCACTGTGTAGGTATAAAAAGGACATGCGTAAATTGATTTGCGCAAAGAGATCTGTTGCTAAACAGCGTAAAATACTAGTGCAACGAGGAGGTTTTTTACCAGTTTTATTAGGAAGTGTACTATCAAGAGTTATCGGCTCATTAATTGAAAAATATGCATAGAAATAATGGACTTAACAAGATGCTACTTCTGTCGCCAGAGGTTTACAACAGGCTTAAAGATGAAATTGAAATGACTGCAAATCAGTCCATTTTGGATAGAGCAATGAATAAAATACTACAGAATAAAGACATGAATGATTCCGAAATATGGTATAGCTATCGAAACCAACTAATTTCATTTTTAAATCACAATCGGAAATCCAAACGAACGTTAGATAAAGAAACAAATTTTTACTTGCCACGTGAACATAATGTCAAACAAAAAAGTTTAAGATATAGTACCACACAAACGAAAATTATATTTAAAGATGATGTGTTAACACAGACTTCACCACCACCAGCAAAGGATTTCTTAAGCGAAGAAGAAGTCTTTGAAGAAGCACATAACATAACCCCGCCAAGAAGATCTTTATCACCAGCCGCCAAAAGACGATTATCAGTTAGCGGAATAGCAAAAACTCTAAGGTCACCACCAAAATTACTAAGAACAACATCTGCACCTAATGCACGTGAAAAGGATTATAAAATAATCAGAGCTGAGGATGGTGTAACGCAGTATACTGTACCTACGAATATGACTGCCGATGAAGCTAGCGAACATAGAGAAGAATTAGAACAAAGTGAAAAACAAAAAGCAGTCCAGAAACAGTCTACATTAATACCCTCTCCGCTAGAATCTGGTCAATATATGCTTTCATTTCCTTTACGTGAGCTCGGTGTTAGACAGAGTGAGCGTCTGAAGACTAAAAGGGATAGAACTACAAGTACGTCGGACATTGCTTGGGAAAGACTGTAAACAATGCCAGTGGAAATAAAAGAAAATGATTTTTACGTATGTCTTTTAAGTAATAACTCTATGCAATTTTACCCGGAAAATACGCTATCGGCTTTTACAAATGCACTTGCTAAACCATGCAAGTTTCATGGGAACTGGGGTGTTGGAATAACTGGAACTGCATTACCAAATTTTGAAATAACAAACGTGCCAAATTTTGAAATAACAAAACGTGCAATGGGGGAAATAGCTAAATAACTTAAGTCGTGCCTGTGCGGTTGTATAAGATGCTATTGAAACGTTAGCTGTTCCTAGAGATTCTGCAGCTTCTTCTCTGTAATTCCAGTTTACAATAAGCATTTCTTCATTGACTGGAAGAAGATGTTGTACCTCTGCTGCTGGATTTATTAGAAACTGATACAACTCTCCTGAACTGTTAATTATATTGGTCTTCGGTTGGTTTTCTCGCTGTCCAAAATTTTCCCCAAAAGGAGTTTAAAATCAACTTGGCTAATGTTCTTAGCCCAGGATTTTTATTAACTTCTGAATACTCCAGTTTTACACCTTCATTTTGCAGAAATTCCTCCAAGTATTTCCTCTTTTCCTCTTCATCCGAACCGCATTTGCTTCGCCATCCTGATGCCTGCTGTTTCATCTTGATAAATTTGTTCATCATTGAAGTAAACAGTCCACCCGAAAGGTTTGATTTGTCGTACGCCTCAGTTTTGTAACTCCATATTTCGTATGTATTCAGCATTTTGTATCCCCTAATTAGAACTGTTTTTACCTCGTCAATTACCCATGTTCCAATAAGAGCTCTTTGTTCATCCGTGTGTGTGCATTCATGATGTTGGTTTTTCTCCTCACTACATCTATGACATAAGGGGAACATTAATTTATTATTCTGTCTAATCGGTAGAACGGGGTGATACATTCCTTCGGGTAAAATTTTACATTTGATCAGACCATCTATTTTACCTAAATCAACTTTGGAGCATGCATCTGTTCCGACATATAATTCAGGGTTACCAATTGGGAATTTTCCATACTTGCAAACCCATGGATTCAATGAACATACATTTACATATGTATTTTATTTTTTCACCTGGCTTGCATTCGTAATGTGTATAAACATTACTTGTTCGACCCCCATAAAAAGCATCTCTAGGATTTAAAGGTGAATGTACCAGTAAAGGATGGTCTCTTAAAGCTTGAATGTCTTTATTCATTTCCATCAGTCTGAGAAAATCACACTCCCACATCTCAATGACCTCGTATCCATAAGAACGTAAACGCTCCGTCTTTGCGGTTGTTACTTCATATCGGTGATTTAGAGTATCGCTATGGTCGTCATGAAGAGGTTGATCACGGTTATGTTTCAAACATGTAGGGTGTCCATGGTAATAGCAACCATGGAATTCAAAAATTTGATTAGACTCTGCTCAATAGCCATCTACTTTTACTCCTTTCAGAACAACTTCTCTTTGTTTGGCTGCATCTGTAACATTAATTCCTCTGCGTTTTTCTTCAGATATTAACCATTGAATTGCTATTGCTGACTGATTTATCGGCATATCTATATCCCGTTCTTGGAATAATACCAATAGTATTCGGTCTAAGAAAATTGCGCCGAAAAACTAAATTGCATGCAGAGGCAATAGTTGTCGCCTCAACAAATGGATCAACTTTGCATTCTACTAACATCAATTTTCTAAATTTTAAACACGCCTCTGTCAAAATCTGTACGTCGCTAATTCAATAGTCTACAATATCACGCTGCATATCAAAGTCTTCATTTTTATGTTTCTCGTACCACTTGAGGAAACTATCACAATCTTCACTTTTCATTGAGTCGGGACTGTAATATTCTACCGCCGGTAATTTCCCAATATATTTCCTATTCTCAAACGTGTTAAATAGATGAGGGAAGTACCCTTTTTTGTACACTGCCGGTAGATCAAAGGCCTTTGGTAGTTGCGATAGGCTCATAGGAAAATAATTTAGTGAATCGATAAATTTTATGTTTTCCAACTGCATCATTATAATTTTCGTTCCTCGCATTATTAATTTGGGTTTCAGGTCTGTCTTTTTCAGAATGTAATTCAGTATGAATTGATGGTCAAACGCCTGACCATTATGAGCTAAGACTTCTATCCTTTTAAGTTTGCCCTTCCTTAATTCCAACAAATCTTTCCTTTTCCATATCCACGCAGAGTTCACAACGCTTTGCAACAACACATAAATTCGGCTCATGTAGCTTTATGTCTTCAGCTGATTCTCCTTCTATATATTTTTCTCCTACAATCTTCTCCTGCCTTGTTTCCAAGTCGTAAAAGACGAAAAGAGTGTCTTTTGTTGGGGGTGTTCTGTTCTGACATCCGGTTGGATAAAGCAGAAGTGTCCTCGTTCCACGTGTTTATTACAGATTGCAATAATATTCACCGCATATATGAGTTTTATCTGCTTTATATGTCTTTAGACAATCTTTGCACTTTTTTATTACCTCGCAAACACTTTTTTTATTTAACGACCCTGAAGCTTTGTGATAGTTGAAGCAACATTCTCCTCTAAAATGTCGATTACATTCTTTACACAGCTTTTTGATACAGTCTTTGGCGCATGCTGGAGTCTGCTGGCAGCAAGGACAGGTTCCTCCACATCTGTGATCGTTTTTGGTATTGTATGGTACATGACATTCCTCGCAATAATACGCACAACAAAATGCTGCAGTTAGCGAAGTTATGACGTTGTAATGATTGTTGTGGTACAGTAAATTTAGTTTTTTCTCAGTATTTTGTCCCTCAAATATCACATCTCTTCCTTTAGCACCATATCTATACACTATAATCTTATAATCTTTCAGATGTTCTTGGAATTTTTGCAGCTCTGAAATTCCGGCACCTTCATTGGGTATATTTATCTTGGATTCAGACAAGAGTTCTGTAACTCGCTGAGTTTGTAATTTTCCAATATCCCGCCTCACTTTGTCAAACACTGTCTCCTTATTCACTTTGGATATGGCAACAATCAATGCTCTTGCTAGACACAGGCTATCCTTGTTTTTTATTACTACGATACCCCTTCTCTTTTCACATTCCTCATCAAATGTACTGTATTTCCTTCTTCTATCACTTCCTCTCCCTTGTGGCAGTCTAACTGTGGTAACATTCAAGCAAAACGTGTCGGTACTTAATCCACTTGGATTGCTTAGAAATTTTTTTCCAATGGTGTCCCACACATCGGATACTTTCAGCGTGGAGGCTGATCTGTAACTTAACCACCCTGGACCTTCCTCCATAAAGGACGCTCCACAAAAGGTAAAACCAAGGAAATCATCCGGCTGAACTTCTAAGAGTGCGTGTTGAACAATATCGTCAACTGCGCTTTTGATCCAATCTGAGGGTTCCACATTTGCAGGTGGGCTATTGATTTTGAAAGTAATTTTGCGCCCCCTCAGATTGAAACGCCTGATATGCGTTGTCATATCGTTGGTGATGGAAAATTTACTACCAAAATGTCTACCCAACAATTCTTTCAGCTCCTCAAAACGCCTAACATCGATGCTCTTCTCAACAGCCAACTTCGCAGGCCCTTCCAGTAACCGCCTTGCGAAGAGGTACTTTTGCGCATCGTTCCAACCATGAACAAGTGCAAATTCTTCGAACTCCTTTATCCACTCCGTGTACTTTTTATTAGCATCTCCACTAAACTTTGGTAACGATTTTTCTACATATTTAAACATTTCAAGCTCTTCGTCTACCTGAGCCCTAAGCTTCAACATTTTTTTCATGCTTTTACACTAGTTGCTTACCCTTTTTTATTTTCAAATATATGTCCACCCACACTTTTACACTTTTTTTAAAAATACTCCCAGCAGTCGAAATTCCGATTAGCTTAAAACTTCTCAAAGCACTTTTTAGAGTCAAACTCAAAATAAATATTTCCCGACTCGCGTTCTGTGTTTCTAAAAACAATCTTCGAATGACGGAGATGCATTCGGCTAGGTTTTTAAATACGCGACCCCATACACTAAATGGAAAGGAATTTCATCTTAGTATGTGAATACATGCAAAAGTAATAAATTTTGCATCTTCACTCGCTCGCCAATTATGCCGCAAAACGAGAAAGAAACGCAAAACAAAACAAAAACAAACGGGCTCTTGCAGCTGCGACCAGATCATGTGCAATTGCGCAGTATATCTGCTTGCGTGATCGCAATTAATTATTAATGCGGCTTGTTTCAATCTTTGGAAGTTGAACTCGCCTGCTTATTTATTTTAACTAGTTGGGATCCCCGTTACCGAAATTCGGTCACAAAAACAATAAATATATAAAATTCACGATTTGTTCGAATTTAAATTCAATTTAAATATTTTTATTTCAAAAAAAAAATTATACGCAATGGCGAATTTTTAATTACTATGAAACATTTCCATTGTCGCTCCAGAGCATCTAAAATTTCCCAGGATTTCTTTAGTCGCGTCCATGACGTCTTGCTTGGCTATGTAGTGGAAAATAGCAGCAACATCAGTTACTACAGCATCATTGAAACGACGAATATCAACTTGGTTATTAACTTTTATGATCATAGAAACTTCAGCTGCAATATTCTCAGGTCTTTGACAATATTCATACATGGACCTGAATGAGTGAACAAAAGGATTAATCCGATCTAACTCCAAACCTATTTCACGCATAATATCAATATTACATTCAACATTCGCATTTCTATTTATTCTATGATTAGCAGCAGTATCTACATCATAGAAATACAATTGTGCATAACATGGAGGTCGGCCATAGCCAGGAATTAAGGCACCAGCTCGGTGATAGAAAATGTTATGGATTTTAAAATGATATATGCCATTTGCAGTGTCATATGACAAATTACACTCAGAGATTGCAAAGGCAGCATTATACGAACGAATATTTGCAAAAAAAATTTTAGAACGATTTTTAATACCACTTTCATTCGAAGTTAATCCTTCAAAAAAATTATTGAAAAAGTAATTTTGAGAAAGTGGAGGTAGATTAACTTTGCCTTTATGACGACACAAAGAAAATGCCTGTAAAGTTACTTCAGTCAGAAAATGTTTGGCACGACAAAAATGACAATTCATATTAAGGCTGGCCGCACACGTACGGTTTCCGTGTTCGATTTCCGAATTCGGAATTCCGACACGGGATTCCGTGAACTTAGCGCAGACGTTCGGGTTTTTGTATTAGGAATCGACAAAAATCGACGGATCGACAAAAAATACGGCCACAAAATACAACAAAATATAAAACGTACTCGGCATAGCACTGGCGCGAATGGAAGTTTCCTGACGTTTGCGCCGGTTAAGCAAAAATGTATGTGAGCGCTGCGTTCGGGATGACGCCATTCGTTTTTTTTTTCCGTTCGGATATTCCGAACGCAAGTCCGGGCTTCCGAACCGAATATCAGGAATGTTTAAGAACGTGCGCGGTAAGTAGAATTATTTGTATGAAATGCCTGCATTCGGTTGTCCGAGTACGGAAACCGAATTCGGAAACCGAAAACAGAAATCGTACGTGTGCGGCCAGCCTAAAAGAACCACACGAAAACGAATCAAAATTAACCGGAATAACATTCAAAGCACATTTAAAAGAATCAGTCAAAATTTCTAAAGGTGCAACACCATCAACAAACATTTCATTATGAAATGCATCAACATTCATTTCATTCACACCACTATTCAATTCATTATTTACAACATTCATTTCATTAGCACTACGTAAATTTCTAACGCGATTTCTAATATTTTCGCGAAGCGATCTAAAATCGACATTCGAGCGTCCCCGTCGTTGTCTTGGCATTTCGAAAATAAAATGCGGAAAAAACGTAAGTAGTCACCGATAAATTGCACTCAAAATTCGCAGTTAACTGTTTGGAATGACAAAAATACAACTGAGATTCCGAGAACCATACGAAAACGAATAAAAATTACGCAGAATAACATTCTAAGCACACTTAAATGAATCAATTAAAATTTCTAAAGGCATTTGCCAAAAAACGAACGGCAGCCCCTTACACAATACAACTCAATAATACTATACACAAAAGGGTATAAAAAAAATGCACGCACAAAGTGACCGAGTTTTTTTAAGTCAGTTATGCAGCCAAAAATCTACACAAATGCTTGTTTTTCTCTGTTTCTCATTCACTTCACTGAAACGGCATTTGCGTCAATCGTAGGCTACTCAGCTCTACGTTGATGCTCACAAAAAAATTCAAATTTTCCAACGGCTTTTAAAATTCGAAAAATTAAATCGCTATAACTTTTTTATTCGTGAAATCGATTTCGTTGAAATTCCTTATTACAAAACTATGCCATAAAAAGAACATTTTCTGAAAATTTAAACGAAATCGGTCCACGAACAAAAAAGCCTTAGCGTGTACAAACTTTTGTTTGCCTATTAATATATAAGATTGGTTCACTTGGCATCTGCATTTCTTAGCTAGATAATAATTTCATTACTGCGACAGCTGCGAAATGAGCAAAAAACGAAAAACAAAGCAAAAACAAACGGGATGTTGCAGCTGCGACCGGATCATGTACAATTGCGCAGTATATCTGCTTGCGTGATCGCAATTAATTATTAATGTGACTTGTTTCAAGCTTTGAAAGTTGAACTCGCCTCCTTATTTATTTTAATTGGTTCGCTTGGCATCTGAATTTCTTAGCTAGATAATAATTTCATTCCTGCGACAGCTGCGAAATGAGCAAAAAAACCCAAACAAAACAAAAACAAACGGGATCTTGCAGCTGCGACCCGGATCATGGGCAATTGCGCAGTATATCTGCTCGCGTGATCGCAATAACTTATTAAAGCGACTTGTTTTAACAGTATCAATGTATGGGTAGTTCAGGCCTATATAAACTCCACTTTGGCTGATGATTCCTAAGTAGAGTTTCATCAGTTTTAGAGGAAGGCAGAAGAAACTTGCCAAATCAAGTGAGGAGCTGAATTTTTTATTGAAAAATCAAAAGAGACATTTGGGTAAGAATTTTTTAAATAAATAAACTTTCAATTATTTTACCATTCCACTTTATTCTTTTCAGATATGGCAGGCAGTATGAATATTAATAATTTTGAGTTTGGTGCTGATAGTTTGGAGTCAGCTGGGTAAAGAGGCGACTTTTCGAGGAGAATAAGGAGGAGGATTTTTTCTAAGTCGACTCTTAGCAAAAGGAAGAAAGACATGTCCCATATCATCTCTGTGAATGATGATGATGACGATACTGATGTCGATGAGGATGAGGAATGCATACTGGAGGAAATCAACAGTTTTCAATATAAGAAAAATATGCCTTTGAAAGACATGAAAGTCAACGAAGCGTATAACATAATTGATGCTAGGAAGGTGAATACCAAGTTCGGGAAAAAGGTGCTGGTAGAGCTGGAGGATAATATTATATACTTACCGGGAAGGTATACTGACCTCTCCAATAGAGGGATTAATTTATTAAAAAAGGGGAAATATGCCATAGAGAATTTGGGAGAAATGGGTAATTCCTTCGAAATCATATTTAATAAAATATCAGGAAATCCCCATGAACTGAATGTGGACGACGGTGAAGGGAACATTACTTTATCACAAAACAGAAAAAAATATTAAATCATGTAAAAACTAAAATTTTAAAAATAAATTTCAATGTTTATATTTGATTTAAAAAAATAAAAATGTTGAAATAATTGTTTTTTTTAATGTATCAAATTGTAGTCATTTTCAGGTTTCCAGTTACTACTTTCAATGAATGCTACCCACAGAGTTTAAAACCTACACCTCCTTATTGTACATGATGTACCCGTCAAGCCATCGAGTTCTCAACATTCGCCCCCAGCCAACGCCCCCGCCTCCGCCCCCGCTCCTGCCACCGTCGTCGCCATCGCCATCGCTAATACTTTCGCTGCACTCCCCTCCACACCTCCGCACTCCAAACTTTCACCTTCGCGGCGCCACAAGTGGGCCTGCCTCACACGCACAACAATAACAGCGATGACCTTGATCTACTCAAACAATTAATACGTCTGGTACACATTCCAAGGTCACCCACTTACCATAATTACAGGTTAATGACCTGTCAACCAATTTACATAATTACACGTGATTAACCACCTTGACCTAAATCCAAAACCGGGTTTTTTCCCAAACTCAAGGGTCCTAGTACCTACTTACTATTCATACTAGAAACGACCTGTGCTAATATGTTAATCACTAGGGTCCTAAACAATGAAAATGACAATATAAATATTAGTTGTACTTTTAATATATTTCATAGTTCAACAAAATTCATATTAGTTCAACAAAAATTCCTATTAGCAAAAACCCGCGTGCGTAGCAACGCATTTTAATAAAAACAATTATGTGTGCATAGTCTGGTAGAAGAAAAGTGTATATTGAAACAAACAAATCTGCTAAACATGATTTTTTGGGTACATAAAAAAACTTTAGTTACCCATAAATATGTGTTAACTACTACTTTTTTTTAATATTCGAGGTTGAACACAATCTATCGTAAAAAAAATTGTACTGCGGACACAACAGAAACCTAGTAATCATATTCAGAGTACGTATCGTGCGAGTAGATGTTGACGTTTCCAGGTAAGTGGCACCCCGAACGATTCCATCGGAAACTGAAAGTGACAATAAGAGATTCAGAAAACCCCAAGAAGTGGTACGAAAACCTGCCGTGATTACTATTGGGCTTACGATCTGCCGTCATAGAGGACTTGGGTGCTACACCTGCGGAATTACTCTTTGGTCAATCCTTGCGCCTACCGGGGAATTAGTATCGAACGAGCAAACGAAACCTATGACAATCTCATTGGCAAAAGAACTCAAAGAACAACAAGAAAACAATCCAAAATTTTCGTTCTACAAGAACTCCAGAAATGTTCACACGTTTTTGTTCGTGAGGATATTGGGAAAAAACCCATTGATCCCTCTTTACACCAGTCCTCACAAAGAAGATAACTGTTTCACCAATCAAGTTAATGACAAGTATTAGTATTTTTGTTAGTATATCACCTTTCTTTTAACTATAGTCACTTTAATTGTTATATTAAATATTATTGCCACACTTCAAATGCATACTTGTACCTCCTATAGTTTTTAAAATAGTTGTAATTAATATTCATACGATGGTTAACATTAGTCTCTCTTATCGGTCACCTAAACTATTATCTGTAGTAATATTGTTATACTGCTTTATTTATTTAAATTCTTATAGTTATAAGCGAGATACTTTGGCTTCCAACTATACTAAATTTTATACTACAATTTTATTACAAACTCCACTTTTTGTTGGATTTTGCTCTTTTATTTCTGTATATTTTCAATACTATCAGTATTTCACCCCACATACCACAGTCTTTTCCTGTGTATGTTTTTTGTATAATTATATATTCTATGATTTGTGAGAGTGGTGTGAATATTTTGAGAGTGGTGTGAATATTTACTATCAAAATTATCGCGGGTTAAGGAGTAAGCCCTCTCTGACCTACGCCTGAGTATTCTAGTTGGAAATTTTGATTATTATTACTTACTGAGACGTGGCTCAGGGCAGAAATAGGTGACAGTGAAATCTTAGATGAACGCTATACAGTATTCGAAAGGATAGTTGTTCGTCAACCTCGACCAAAAAGGATGGTGGAGGCGTATTGGTAGCGGTTAAAAAGGAAATCTCAGCTTCTAGGCGCTTTAATTGGGAGAGTCACTCACTTGAGGAGATTGTGTTACAGTTCCCTAACTTTGATTAATTCGGTTTAATTCTCGTAGCTTGTTACATCCCAATCTAACTCCACTTTTTTTAAAAATTTGTTTGTTTAAAAATTAAAAGATACTGTTCAATTGTATGCAGGGTTGCCATTAACTCGATATTTTTGAAAAAGTGACTTATGCCACTTTCAAAATAAACGGCTCATATATCTCTCACTTAGTCAAATGCTATGATTTTGTTACCGACTTTCCTGACTCAAATGTATTGCTAATGGAGGACTGCAACCAACATAATCTTAAATGGAGCTTCAATGCAGCCTTAATTCATGCCACATTAGTTGATGCTTCATCAGATTTATCTGAAAACCTACATAATGCTATGTCCTTGCTAAATCTAACTTAACTTAATAATGTCTTAAATGGCAACGATCGTATTCTTGACCTTGTCATAGCTGATGTTGAGTGTTGTGTTCATCGTTGTGATGATCCTCTTTTTAGCATTGACCCTTACCACCCAGCGTTAATATCTAGCCTGCCGATAAATCCAAAACTCAATCACTTACCTAAATGCAATCTTCCTAAACACAATTTCTTCAAAGCAAATTATGACGACATAAATTTTCGAATTAATAGCATAGATTGGAACCAAAATTTAAGAGACCTGGACACAAATAATGCTGTTGATTATTTCTATAAAACCTATATATAATATAATGTGCCTCTACAAAGAATACGCGCCTCTACACACCCAGTTTGGTTTTCCCCTGAACTGCGTCATAAACTTAAGGTGAAAGTTAAACACTGGAAGAAATGGAAGTGGGTTTGACCCTTTCGGTCCACACGATTAACTTCCCAGTATGATGAACGAATATGGAATAAACTGTCTTCTTACAAAATAGTTATACGTTTAGGACTAGTGTAAAATTGGCC
>CATLJY010000615.1:145455-194557 GCA_949987705.1 Thereva unica
TATTTCGAAAGGATAGTTGTTCGTCAACCTCGACCAAAAAGGATGGTGGAGGCGTATTGGTAGCGGTTAAAAAGGAAATCTCAGCTTCTAGGCGCTTTAATTGGGAGAGTCACTCACTTGAGGAGATTGTGTTACAGTTCCCTAACTTTGATTAATTCGGTTTAATTCTCGTAGCTTGTTACATCCCAATCTAACTCCACTTTTTTAAAAATTTGTTTGTTTAAAAATTAAAAGATACTGTTCAATTGTATGCAGGGTTGCCATTAACTCGATATTTTTGAAAAAGTGACTTATGCCACTTTCAAAATAAACGGCTCATATATCTCTCACTTAGTCAAATGCTATGATTTTGTTACCGACTTTCCTGACTCAAATGTATTGCTAATGGAGGACTGCAACCAACATAATCTTAAATGGAGCTTCAATGCAGCCTTAATTCATGCCACATTAGTTGATGCTTCATCAGATTTATCTGAAAACCTACATAATGCTATGTCCTTGCTAAATCTAACTTAACTTAATAATGTCTTAAATGGCAACGATCGTATTCTTGACCTTGTCATAGCTGATGTTGAGTGTTGTGTTCATCGTTGTGATGATCCTCCTTTTAGCATTGACCCTTACCACCCAGCGTTAATATCTAGCCTGCCGATAAATCCAAAACTCAATCACTTACCTAAATGCAATCTTCCTAAACACAATTTCTTCAAAGCAAATTATGACGACATAAATTTTCGAATTAATAGCATAGATTGGAACCAAAATTTAAAAGACCTGGACACAAATAATGCTGTTGATTATTTCTATAAACCTATATATAATATAATGTGCCTCTACAAAGAATACGCGCCTCTACACACCCAGTTTGGTTTTCCCCTGAACTGCGTCATAAACTTAAGGTGAAAGTTAAACACTGGAAGAAATGGAAGTGGGTTTGACCCTTTCGGTCCACACGATTAATTTCCCAGTATGATGAACGAAGATGGAGTAAACTGTCTTCTTACAAAATAGTTATACGTTTAGGACTAGTGTAAAATTGGCCTGTTTAGGGCTTCGATAGCCTCTTTATAAAAACTCAGTGAATGAATGAGACGCTAGAGAAAAAGACTGCATTGATAATTCAATATTTAACAATTTATTATAATCTTCTTCAGTTAAACTTACTAACTAAAATTATTAATACAATTCAATCTTTCGATTTTAATTTACAAACTTTAACTCTGCTCTTCTAATTTCGGACAGTCGTGTCTGTGGAACCTTTGGTTGTTGCAAAAGCTTTCTCCCTGTATAGTTGATATTCCTTTGAACTTGGATGGTCGTGACTGTAGATATCCCTGACTGTGGTGCGGAACCTTGCTGGAATTTAAATTGATTTATTAATTTATTTGATATTTGCATTAGCCTCAGGGCAACTAATGCAACCAAGAATTTATATTAGCTCAATGCGGCTAATATAATAAGAAATTCACATTAGCTCAGAAACGTCTAATGTGACCAAATTGAGATCGATAGATTTGATGATAGCTATTTACATTAGCCTCAGGGCAACTAATGTAACCAAGAATTTATATTAGCTTAATGCGGCTAATATAATAAGAAATTCACATTAGCTCAGAAACGTCTAATGTGACCAAGTTGAGATCGCTAGACTTCTACCTCATAAGCGTATAGAAGATCAAGAGTGATCTGAAGCTTTTGGGCAACGCGCTCCGATATTTATTTGCTCCACTGTAATGCGTCAGTGGAACCTGGTGGGGAGCTTCGGGAACTGTGCTGCGTCAGTGGAACCTGGTGGGGAGCTTCAGAAGCCGCTTTCCAGTTTGCGTTGTTTGTCTGTGTATGTAGTAGTGTTAAGCTTGGAACTGACATTTCTATCAGCTGTGAGGTAAGTATTTTGATATTTGATTTTATTGAGTTTTATTTTAATTTAATATGTATTTTTTCAGGTTCCTGGTAGGCGCTCTTGGTTATGCTGTGGTGGATCTTCAGTGTTGTCAGGTGAGTAATTTTGTTTGGTAAGAACTGATACTTTGTGGTAAATTAATTTTCGTTTAGGATGGATGCAGCCGACCATCAAATTTATTATTGTTTTTTACTTGGGGGGACAATTTATGGATGCGTGGAACGTTTTCAATGATAAGTATGTTTATACGCTTTATTCTTCAACTAATATTTATATTTTAGGAAAGGCTTGATGAGATTGAACATCCTCCGGGGCCTTAAAGCGTCAGCTTTAATATTGAAGTGCAAAACATTGTTGTTAATATAGATTTTTTGTTTAATAAAATCAAAGTTTAACTATTTTTTTTTATTTTACTTCACATTTTAGTTTTTTTTTTGGTTTTTTTTTGCTTTACTTTAAAATTTAGTTCTTGGGTTTTGTTTTGCTCTTTTTTAAGTCCGTTGGTGGAGTGCCCTTGCTGAAGGGGTTTCCCTGGGGGATGAAGTACCACCTTGCACGTTCTTTCCTTGTTCAGGGTGAATCTTAGGATTTTTCCCTCGAACTCCGTGCGATATGATTTTTTGGCGCTTAGAATTTTTGTCCATGGTAGTGGAAGGGCCTTAATTTTCTCCCATAAGGCGGGTTCCACTATCACATTGGGCGGTGGTTGGCTGCGGCGTGTCTGATATTCGTCTAGGGTGATTATTTTATTTTTTAGGATATGCTTATTCCAATCCGGAGTAACGCCTGGAGTTCCATCAGCTTCATGATTATTTGGAAGCGTTTTTGATGCTGATGCTGAGCTATGCAGCCGTTGAGAGTCCTGTTGGTGTTCCTCATTGGCCGGAAAAAGGGGATTGTCGCGTAGTTGTGACATCTCTGAATGGGATTTTGATAATTCAACGATATGGGCTTCAAGGGACATATTTACTAGTGTTAATCGTTCTGAGTGGGTTTGTAGTTCTTGCATCATATACTGTTGCTGCTGCTGCTTCGTTGCATCTCTTTGTGGATAAAGGTTAATCTCGGTTAAATTCCTTTCAGCCGCTGGGTGACAAGTTACATCTCGTTGGTCGATTAGAGCGTTTTTCTTCCTAGGTTTTCGTACTGCAATAGAATCCAAGACCTTGTCCGAAATGCGCTTCTTCGAGCCCCGATCGGATTTATGTTTGGACGATTTACAATTTTGGTTCAATTTATCTGTAGATCCATATGTCCTTGCCTTCGTCTTTAAGCTGATTCCATCCAGTCTTGATACCGATGTAGAAGATTTCAGTGGCGAATGATGCCCAGATGTGATTGGCTGTCCTGCGGCTGGAGGGTTTTTTGATCCCGAAGTGCCTAGCGTTTTGCGAGAGACTGCTACGGAGTTGAGACTGCGATGTGATGGGAACCTCTTCAGACTCGGAGAGGCTTTCGGAGTTCCTTTAGTAGTGGCGAAGTTCCTGCTGACAACCTTGCTGCTGTTGTTGTTGATGCTGTTGCCGGGGGGTTTAGTACTAGACGAAACTTTGCTGACCACTGGTGACACTAAATCTGGCAAACACTTTGGCTTTCTTAGGATTCCGCTACTGAGAGGTGTACGAATAGGTTTTGGCTTACGGAGCGGATTCTTTGCACTGGTTTCCGTTGTGGGCGTTGAATTCTGCGTGGGACTATTCTTTGGTGTTGAGTAGAGTTTTGATTGAGGATGAACAGGAGCAGCCTCGATATGCTTCTGGCGAACTAATTGCTGACTAAATCCTGGCTTGTGTGTAGACGTTAGCCGATTTCTGATGTTGGACGGACTGTCCGTGAGTGGAATGCCCTGTTGTTCACGTCTGAGTTCTGCTGTTCTGGGGACTTCTTCAACACGTTGAAATTTCTGGGTTTGTTGACTGAAACTGGTTAAAGACAATATTGATGTAAAAGAGTTGATCGGGGTCGAGTTGCTGTCTTCTTTAGATGCTTCTCCACTTAATATCCAGCCAAGGATCGTATTTTGCGCGGTAGGTTGACCTTTCAGACCTCTGCGGATGTCGGGTAGGAGGAGTGATCCATAAATATCTGCACCAAGAATGACGTCGATGTGGCCTGGAAGATTAAATGTAGGATCAGCCAGCTTGAGCCCTTGTATATGATTCCACTGGGTTGACGTGATAGGTTGAGATGGCAATGGATTGGTTAAATTCTTGAACACTACCGCTGTCACATCCATCGTAAAGTTGTGTGATGGAACCACTAGAACTGTTTCCACCATGGTCTGAGCTGTTCCGACTTCGACTTGTCCTACTCCGAATATTGGTGCGGTGATACGCCTTTTGGGCAACGCTAATGTTTGAACGGGCGTATTCAGTTATGAATGACGACTGTGATCCGGGGTCAAGGAGTGCTCTGAAGGTTCTATGTATACCATGCGTTCCTTGCAATGTTATGAGGGCTGTGTAGAGAAGGACTTCTTTATGTGATGAAGAATGCAGCGCGTTTATCTGGCCTTGCGGTGTAGCAGTTTGAGTAGTACAATCAAGTGAATGGAGATTCGTATGGTTCGAGCTTGCCTCAGAGTTTGTGGGATTTGGAGATATGGTGGGATTAACATGTAGAAGCGAATGGTGTCTTTTCTTGCAATGGATGCAGGTGTGGTTACTAGAACAGGTTGATGAGCGATGCCCGCGTCCTAGGCAATTGATGCACAGACCATTGCTTCGTACGATGTTGTCCTTTTCGGTGTAGGGAAGCGCGGTGAACTGTGGACAATTCCTCAATGAATGGTCCTTTCCGCAATGCACACATGTGGGAGTTCGATTGACGACGAATGATTGGACTCTGGAGATAGGTTTGGATTGTTGGATGGCTTTGATAGGTTTCGATTTTGTTGAGTCGATGGCCTCCAACGTGCGAAAACGAGTTTCTAGGAATTGCTTTAGAGTGTCGAAAGAAGGTAGCTTATTATCACTGGCGATTTGTTGTTCCCAGAGCTGCAAGGAGTCTCTAGGCAATTTCCTAGTCACGATATAAATTAGCATTAAATCAAAGATATCTTGTACATCTAAATTTTGTAGATTTTGTACACTTTCTGTAGTGGTATCGAGTAATCTTTTCACAGATTCGGCGGTTTCCATAGCTTGGGCTTGGTTGAACAATTTGTCAAGTTGAACGTGTACTAACATTCTTTTATTGTCAAACCGTTCCTTCAAAATATTCCAAGCTGTCTCATAATTGAGGTCTGTGATTGCGAAGCCTTGAATGAGTCGCGCAGCCTCACCATGGGTACTTGCCTTCAAGTAATGTAGTTTTTCGGCATTAGACAAGTTTCTCTTAGTATGTATGAGGGCCACAAATAGATCGTGGAAATGACGTCCACTCGGCATAGTTTCCGGAAAAGCTTGGTAATGAAATGCGAGGGAGTTTTAGCGAAGTATCTACGCCTGGATCAATATTTGCGTTTGATCCAGGGGAACCCGATGGAGTATAATTTTGTATCGGAGGGCTGGTTCTCGAAGCTTCTGCTGATGATATCAGGTCTTCCAATTCACCCACGTGAAGTAGGTAAATTTCCTCTGTTTCCATGAAGGTTGGTCCTGATACATAGTCAGCTACGACTTCGATGGGTTTTTCCTCTGCAGCCGCATCTAGCAAGGTGGAATGATTAATTGAAATTTGTTCCCACAACGAGTTCACGCGAACAAGACGCCTTTTAAGGTACGGGGTCGTCTTTCGTGTTTTCGAGTCCTTTCCATAATTTCTGAGAGAGTTTTGTAGCTCCTCGACTAATAATTCTTGTATCAGAACTGGTGACAAAGCAATCCCGAGAGAAGCTAGTTCAAATAACTAAAATAGTGGTTAATCCACAAGATTTTTCTAGAGAATTTATTCTTCCTGAACGTTAGCAAACAAACATTTCCTCCGTATTTCGTTCGCGGCACTAAACCGATTGTTAAAATTCGTATTGAGCGTGCTGAAGCGCCGTTGACAAACTGGGAAGCGAACGACTTCATTTGGAAATTGCAAAGCTTTCCGGATATATTAGCAAAACTGTAACTAAAGAGTACTTGTCAGACTTGACCAAAAAGAACAAATTTTGCGGTAACTACTGGAAATCCCGGTCGCAATTTCCTGAAACTGTATCACGCGTAGAAAACACTTCCCCGTCAAAAAGTGGTAATCCAAGGTTTGAAAAATTCTTGATGTTTGTAAAGGATAATGAAATTTTTGCACGATTTTTAAAAGTTGTCGGATTTTGACAAGTGATGTTTTATTCGAAGGCTATCGCTGTGCAGAACCCAAAAAAGATCACTTCGTTTAGAACACAAAAAAAACAGTTCGACCGATTTTTTGAAAATCTTTTCAGATCATATTGTGGTTAATACTCTTTGAACGGCACGTCAACTAAGTCGATACCTTTTATATGTAGTTCCCGCGATATCGTGCAGGTACACAAATCACTTATGTCATTTAAACCAAAAAACCGCTCGACCGAATATTATAAAAATATTTTCAGATTATATTGTCGCTAATACACTTCGAACGGTGCCTCAAGTAACTCGATATCTTTTGTGGTTCGGGCGATATCGTGTTGGTACAACAATCACTTACGCCGCTTAAACAAAAAAACGGCATGACCGAAATGAAAATCTTTTCAGATCATTTTTCGGTTAATACGCTTCGAACGACACACAGTGGGCTCATAGAAGGTTCTGCTCAAAACTCAATTTTCAAAATGTGGAAATTTTTCAAAAAAATTGTATCATCGTAGTTGTAATAATGTATCAGATCACGTGTAAAAATATTAAGTCGGTGACTGCTATGAGTCATCGAGCGCATGAGCATAAAGGTCATATTTTAGGCAAAATAATACTTCTGCGAAAAAGGAATGCCAGTTTATGCGCGATATAAAAACATTAATTTCTAACGTTTAACGATAAAATCTATGGAAGTGTATTATGTCGGTGATCAAGCAAGGTTTGTTAATTCTTATTTAATTTTGTATTATATGATAAGTTCATTGGTTTATGATACAGGGCTTAAAATTTGTGGTAGTGTATATTTTTTCGTAGAAGGTGCTTTAAATGACATTTTCTCGAAAACGCGCAAAGTTCTATTGTGAATTTTTTCGATTAACTAATACACAAAGCCTTCCTTTTATAATAAAAAAGAATCAAAAATAGAACTTTGCGCATTTTAGAGAAAATGTCATTTAAAGCACCTTCTACGAAAAACATACATACGCACACACACACTTCCTCCCAAGTTTTGCTTAAAATGCTCCTGGGACCTTGAAAGATGAAAATACGTCGAAAATTTCGATTTCGATTTTCGGACTGATTACAATAACTTCCTATACTGGGAAATTAAAAATTCTCAAAATCTCGCGCTCGTGTAAAATAACTTTTGAAATCCTTTTATGAAACATATCTGCTCAAGATTGAAGTTTCCACAAAGAATAACATAAAATTCTTCTGGAAACATGTTAATGGTAACTTTTTTCTCATCGGTGTTTGAACCTACATCGCCAAATGCTTATGTCTAGAACGGATCGTTTACCCGACCGGAATCCATCCAATTCCCTGTCGACTATCACCTTTGTGAGACTGATGTCAGATTAGCCCTTCTAACCCTCGATAGTAGTAAAGGCTCAGGTCCTGATAAAATTAGTCCGGGTTTTTTGAGAAACACTGATTCTTCAATTTACCAGCCACTTACTATTATTTTTTACAGAAGTCTACTTGAAGGTCACTCCTCTGCGGTTTGGAAAACTGCGAATATAACACCAATTCATAAGTCAGGACCTACTTATAGGTCTGTGAAGTTGGCAACACAAAATGCGTTTCGTTTGTCCAAGTTTGTCCAAGCAAAAAATTTTTTTTTGTCCAGGCAACGTTAACAAGTTATAAGCAAAAAATTTTTGCAATTTTTTCAACCAACTTTGAAAAAAAAAATTGTTTAACCACATATATCGTTTGTCCATCGTTTGTCCAAGTTTGTCCAGCAGTTATTTTTATTTGTCCACCCCCAATTAATTATAATAAATGATTGAAATTTGTCAGGTTTGTGAAGTTGGCAGCACGAAATGCGATTGTTGGAATTTTTTTTTTGTCATACGTTTGTCCAAGTTTGTCCAGCAGTTATTTTTGTCCAGGCACCGTTAACAAGTTACAAGCAAAAAAAGTTGTTTGCAAATTTTTTCAACCAGCACCCCAACTTTGCAAAAAAAAAATTCAACCTCATAGATCGTTTGTCCATCGTTTGTCCAAGTTTGTCCAAGCCCAATTTTTTTTTTGTCCAGGCACCGTTAACAAGTTAAGCCGCGTCTCCACCAGCCGAACATGTTTGCCGAACAGTGTTCGCGAACATAAAAACGGACAAACATTCCACATTTGGTTCCCAAACATGTTCGGCGAACATTTCCAATAGCTCAATAGCGGCGAACAAATCAATGTTCGCTACAACACCGAACAATGTTCGGCGGTCATCACAAATGTCTGTCGAACACTGTTCGGCGAACATGTTCGGTTGGTGGAGACGCGGCTTTATAAGCAAAAAAAAAATTTGCCAGGCACAGATTCGTTTGCCCATGCCAGAATTCGTTTGTCCAGGCACAGATTCGTTTGTCCAAGCCAGAATTCGTTTGTCCATGGACAGAAATCGTTTGTCCAAGCCAGAATTCGTTTGTCCATGGACAGAAATCGTTTGTCCAAGCCGGAATTCGTTTGTCCAAGCCGGAATTCGTTTGCCCATGCCAGAATTCGTTTGTCCATGGACAGAAATCGTTTGTCCAAGCCGGAATTCGTTTGTACAAGCCGGAATTCGTTTGTCCATGCCTGAATTCGTTTGTCCAGGCACAGATTCGTTTGTCCAAGCCATAATTCGTTTGTCCATGGACAGAAATCGTTTGTCCAAGCCAGAGTTCGTTTGTCCATGGACAGAAATCGTTTGTCCAAGCCGGAATTCGTTTGTCCAGGCACAGATTCGTTTGTCCATGCCAGAATTCGTTTGTCCATGGTCCAGCGGTTGAATAAGGGATGTCGTAATTGGTGGCAGAAATAAAACTTGTACATTTTCATGTTTCACCCTGAATGACCAGGTGCATTATCTATAACACTAGTTTACAAAATTTAACTTTATGTCTGTTGCCCGGAATTTTGTTGTTGGTAATGTTCACTTATGATTTGTTTTTGTCAAATCTACCCTCAAAATGTTTTGAGCAGCTCGAGTTACTTTGTTTCCGATTTTTATCATTTACTGCCGGATTCATCGTTGCGGATGAGTAGCGCCAAATGACAAAAGTCAATTCACACAAAATCCGCGGCGCACTTTATCCACAACAATGAATCGTAGTTCGGCAGAATCTCTTTTTGGGAAATTTTTGCGGCGTGACTCATCCGGCATAAGCGTATATTAATCGATAACAGGCGTATTGTACGATGTTAAGATTAGTATCTGAAGTTTTTGCGCCATGAGTAGTTCAAGAAGACAAACAAGTAATTGTTTAAACAATCCAGATCATTTTTGCTATATATGCGGAGAATATGTGTTTAAAGATCGTAGAAGAGTTATATCAGAGTTAGTGAAAAATATGTACCTATTTTGAGCCTTTAAATTTGAAACACCAACTATTTGGCGAGAACCACGAAATCATCTCGAAGACTGTTATTTTTGTAGCGTGAACGTTAACGGTTTAAACACTAAAAATCGAGCTAAATGGCAGTACCCAAGTACTAGTAGTGTTCAACGTCCAGTGCAGCGTTCACCAGACTCTTCAGGGCCTAAAAATATATCTGAACCCTCAGAACAGGACATTGAAGGACCAAGCTCATCACAGAATGATGCTGATTTTGAATGTATGTCAAATGAGCCAAAATGTTTTTCCTAAAAAGAGTTAGATGATCTTGTAAAAGATTTAAATCTTTCTAAGCAAGCTTCAGAATTGTTAGCACCAAGACTGAAAGAAAAAAATTTGCTTTCCTCAGATACTAAAATAACTTTTTTTCGTGAAAGAGATAAAGAATTACGGCGTTATTTTTCCGAAGAAAACGATATTACCTTTTGTTCAGATATTAAAAACTTGTTGATAAAAATGGGCTTGAAACAATACGAACCAAACGACTGGCGTTTATTCATTGACAGTTCTAAACGTAGCCTAAAATGTATTCTATTACATAATGGAAATAAATACGCTGGGGTGCCTATTGCCCACAGTACTAAGTTAAAGGAACAATATTGTAATATTTCGCTAGTCTTGAACAAAATAAAATACAATGACCATAAGTGGCAAATTTGTGTCGATTTAAAAATGGTGAACATTCTTCTAGGTCAACAAAGTGGTTACACTAAGTTTCCCGGTTTTATATGTCTTTGGGACAGTAGAGCTAAAGAAGACCATTGGGTAAGAAGAAACTGGCCCTTGAGACAAAATATGGAGGCTGGAAAACACAATATAGTCCAGAATTCATTAGTAGCGCGTGACAAAATTATCCTTCCACCTTTACCAGTGGCGTAGCGTGGATTTCTGTCACCCGGGGCGAGCCATAAATTTACCGCCCCCTACTTTCGAATTGAATTGGTAAAAAGTCTACGATCTTGAAAATTCAATATTTTAAAAGGAAATAAAATAAGGGCGTCTCAGGGAGTTCAAGTACTAATTTAAAACTTTATTTTCTGCGTATTTTTTTTTTGCAAAGCGAACTTTTTAAGACAATGGCCAATGTTAATTTATACCACTTGTTGTATTAGTAAGAAAACTAGATTAGATCTCTAGAGCTAGATTAATGTCAGCGTGGACATTGTAGATTTTCAATAATTTCAATTTCTTTTAAGACTCGTTTACGGGGAACAACACTCCACCATAGCATCTGACCAGGAAAAGAGTCGTAGGAATACCGATTGAATTATGATTGAGAATATAAATGAACGGGTGATTTGGGGTTTTAAACAAACGGAAGAACGGGGTGCACTTTTCTTTTCGAATATACTTTCTAGGTGAGGATTTGAGACTTTCATTGCGCATAAAAAAGCGATTTTTAGATTTCCAATTGTTTTGGGGCAGGCTATATCCGTGGTTCAGGGTTGGCCTAAACAATAAACTTTAACAAACCCAGAGAGCTGGAATCAGTCATTTCTCTCTGTAATTTCTTTGTCTTTAGATAGAAAGTCTCATAGACTCACGAGCTTAAGCTTTAAACACTTCTCTGTCCAATATCTGGAGGTTTAATTTCCCATCATCGCAGCCCTAAACTATTACAGGCCATTTTAACGACAAATGCGGAAGCTGTTGGAGCCCTTCTCAAACTTCAGCATTTACAGCCCGCGTCATAAAAGATGAGAATCTTAAATGGCACGGACTCCATTCATAAGGAATATATGTTTGTTAGGTATTATCCACACAAGTGTTTTGAACCATCTACACCAACATGGATACAAAAAGAAGGTCCATGCATGAGTTATTCATGAGTTGAACGCGAGAAACATGGGAGACCGAATTCACCTCACTTCACTTCCCGTCCCATTTAGGTTTGGCTTGTAGACACCATCAGCCAGAGCATCGTGCTCAATGTGATAATGGTTAGGGCCTGATGTTGCCGGCAGGATCTCGGCCCAGTTTGGCTGCCGCCCCTAACATCTACGCCGCCTGGGGACATGGCCCCCTCTGGCCCCCCCACGCTACGCCACTGACCTTTACATATAAAACTGGGCATCATGAAACAGTTCATTAAATCACTAGATAAAGACGGGAACTGCTTTTCTTACATTTGCCAAAAATTTCCTCAGCTCACTATGGAAAAGATTAAAGCCGGTATTTTTGATGGCCCCCAAATTAGACAACTTACGAAAGATACTAAATTTAGAAATTCTATGACTGAGTTAGAACTAAAGGCTTGGACAGCTTTCGTCTCTGTGATGCAGAATTTTCTTGGAAATAAAAAATCTCAAAATTATATTGAACTTGTAGAAGACCTTCTGCTACAATTAAAAAGTATGGGGTGCAATATGAGCATAAAACTCCACTTCCTGCATAGTCACCTGGACAGGTTTACGGAAAATTTAGGAGATATGAGCGAAGAGCAGGGGGAGCGTATGCATCAGGACATACGCGTCATGGAAGAGCGCTGGGTTTCTGGGATACGAATATAATGTCTGACTATTGTTGGTCTCTGATACGTCATTTTCCATAGTCTACACAACAGAGAAGAGCTTTAAAACGAAGTTTTTTAGAACTCAATGATTAAATATTTTCTTAGTACAGTTTTTCTTAGTTTTTTTCTTTTTTATACCTATATAACTAAAACTCAGAAACTAGAGCTGATAACAATCTTTTAATTATATCTTTGAAAATACCATATCATATGTAGTCAGCAACAGCTAAAATTTCTTCGGCAACAGATGTACTGTAAACTAGTGTAATCAGAAGAACTTTGAATACCAGGCCTTTTTCATTCATATAAGTTAACGCAAAATTCACTAGAAATATTAAACAAAGGAAATCTATCGCCACCGCAGCATTTCCCAGGCTAACAACCCAAGGCCGATGTCATACTTTCCCACAGGTCAACCAACACCGCCAACACCTGCAACGGAAACACGGTACCCGTGAACTTGAAAGCTGCTGACGACATGTCTCCACCTGAGCAACCCCAACTCGCCCAATTAATGTAATTAGCTCTAAGTACCTTTAAGTTTGATTTTGATCTTCAATAAAGTAAGACGTTTAATACAGAGCGATAATCTTTTATTTTTTTTATAAAGTCATATAAATAAAAATTTAACTGGCGCCCGAGCAGGGACCAGGTACAAGTTCAGTTCGCATTCCTTAAATTGTTACATAGTAGTGTTCCTAAATAGAACCGCGTGTGTTTAGCGATTGTTATAAAAGGTCCTCAAGTAGCACCAAAAAATTTGCAGAAGGTCCTCAAGAAGTACCAGCAAATTGCAGTCCACAATTTATAAGGAGCAACATAACGAACTGGAAATAAAGGTCCTCAAGAAGCACCAGTACCTGCGTCCAAAAAAAAACCCATCGTGTGAGGAAATAAGGCCCCCCAGTAACCGATCATCGGAGGAAAAGGAGCTAAAAGTTTTAGCAGCCACTCATCGCGGATATGACAAGAAAATTTCTAATAGTTCTGTAAGTCTTAGTTATATACCGGGTGTTTTTTTTAAAACTTGACACGCAATTCTTGAACAAAGGAGGGGTGACAGAGGGAAACCTGTTATACAAAAGATGTCTGATATGGAGGGGGACATCGATTGGGTATAGTGCGCACCCCCTCTCTTCCACCCCCTGACCCGGGGGGGGGGTAAGTTTTTTTTTTTAAATGGCAACCCTTATTTTTTATGCAAGATTCAGATTCCTGGGATGAAAATAAACATCTTTTATCTCAAGCATTTTTTTCTATCATTTGTTTTTACTCCGGAAACTTTGATTGAAATCGTCATTAAGGGGAGCTTTCGGTGGATTTTTTTCAAAAAATCCAATTTTTTTTTGTTACTTTGAACATCTAAGAATACAGCAAACTCTTGAAACTATTTTTGCTGTATTCTTAGATGTTCAAAGTAACAAAAAAAAAAATGGATTTTTTGAAAAAAAATCCACCGAAAGCTCCCCTTAATGACGATTTCAATCAAAGTTTCCGGAGTAAAAACAAATGATAGAAAAAAATGGTTGAGATAAAAGATGTTTATTTTCATCCCAGGAATCTGAATCTTGCATAAAAAATAGGGGTTGCCATTTAAAAAAAAAAGTTACCCCCCCCCCCCGGGTCAGGGGGTGGAAGAGAGGGGGTGCGCACTATACCCAATCGATGTCCCCCTCCATATCAGACATCTTTTGTATAACAGGTTTCCCTCTGTCACCCCTCCTTTGTTCAAGAATTGCGTGTCAAGTTTTTAAAAAAACACCCGGTATATATTTCTCAAAGAAAGTGAAAATAAATTTAAAGTGACATAATAATAAATTCAAAGTGAATATCCCAATCTGGTAAGGGAGCAATTTTTAAAAAAAAATAAATCTACATATACGAAAAAAAGGAAGGAAGGAATAAATATATTTATTTTGCAAAAGTTAATAAAATTTTTTAGATACCAATTGATAGCAAATAAATAAAACAGATAAAATAAAATATTTTTTTTAGAGTTACTAAAATTTTTTCTTGATACAATTTTTTAATAAAACAAATAAAATATTCGTTTTTTACTCTAATATATTATAGTTTTAAGAATATATTCCATTTTTATTTTTTATTTTTTCCCTCTATAATTATTATATTTTAAAGTGAAACAAGATTCTTGATAAAAGTGAATTAAAGAAAAATAAATCGGTGAAATTAATTATTACCTTATTCGCGGAACTATCTATTGAAAATTTTAAATCGTGATATAAATTGCCGGTAAAGGTATAGAAAAGTTCGTACGTTATAAAAAAACCCCATTCCATAATCTGCTACTTGATTCAGTTTTAAAAATCACTCAAAATCTCTCGTCTTGGTTTGAAGAATAAGAAAATGGCTAACCCGAATAATCTAATTAGGCCCCCGGTTCTGAGTGCAGCAGGACAAAATCCAAATCCCCAACCTCAACCATCTCAAGCATCTCAACCACCCACAGTCACCGCTGGTGGAATTGTCGCAAATGGGTCCCTAGATAGGTACATAACCGGAGTGTTTGACCGTGTTTTTCAAAGCGAAGGACGACGAATAATTCAGTCTTTAATAAATCCAGATGCCGATCAATTCATGGGAACAGACCAAACTATTTACCCACAATTTCGCGCAAATTTAGGCGAATTAGACAAAATACCAGATGTTGTTCGATGTCTAAAAGACTTCACTGGTTTACCTGGAGAATTCAACTCTTGGAAAAAGAGTTTAGATCGAATTCTACAACTTTACGAAGGTATCAAAGGAACCCCTAAATATTTCGGTATACTAAACGTGATTCGCAACAAAATTATTGGACAAGCCGACGTAGTGTTAGAATCTTATAATACTCCGTTAGATTGGAAATCTATAGCTCGATGTCTCACGATGCATTATGCAGATAAACGCGATTTATCCACACTCGAATACCAAATGTCTTCTCTGATTCAGGGGAACAACACCGTACAAGAATTCTACCACGAGGTGTACGCCCATTTATCGCTCATTCTGAATAAGATAGGTTGCATGGACGTTAGCAACGAGTCTTTAACTTTACTCACCCGGACATATAGGGATAAAGCCCTCGACACTTTTATCAGAGGTTTACGAGGCGATCTACCAAGACTCCTTGGAATGCGGGAACCATCAAGTTTACCTCAAGCGCTACACTTCTGTCTTAAATTGGAAAACCAAAATTATAGAACTCGATATGCCATCTCACATCAAGGTCCATCTCGTGCTGCCCACAATCAGGTCATACTACCGTTACCACCCCGTAGAAATACACCGAACCACAATAGACCAAACCCTCAAGGAGGAAAACCACAATTCTATCCCAACCTTGCACACATACCCCAGCCTGCATATCAAAACTTCTACAGACAACCAGCATTCAATCGGAATCTGCAATATAATCATGGCCAATTTAATTCATTTACTCCCCCACGACCAGTTGCAAATAAACCACCACCAAGGCCTGAACCAATGGATGTTGATCAAACCATCCAAACAAAAAGAATCGACTATATGAATAGACCATCGCAAAATCAGATGTATGGAAAAAGACCCCCAGCAGAATCGCAAAGAGTTAACATGCCTAATAAGTATCAACGAAACTTCCATATAGAACCCCAAGAGATTGACAGCTACGAGAAATTGCGAGACGCGGAAGCTGATAATTATGACCAATCCTTTACGGATTACGCAGAAACCTATGTGGAAAACGAAAGTGACCCACAGGAAATTTCTGATTTCACTGATATCCATTTTTTAGAATAAATAGCTCTTCAATTCGAATGCAGAACGAAGAGCGGACGGATATTAAATATTCTGATCGATACCGGTTCTAGTAAAAATTATATCCAAGCAAACTTGGCCCCAAATCCCATTCCGAATGTACAGCCATTCTACGCGAACTCCGTAGGTGGAAACATTAAAATTTCTCACCACATTTTAGCTAACTTATTTGGCATCTATGATACAAAGATTAAATTCTTTATACTACCTTCTCTCAGATCATTTCTCGCCATCCTTGGCAATGATAGTTTAAAAGAACTGTCCGCAATAATACACACAAAAGAAAGCTTCATGATTATCCGAAATAAAGTGAAGATTAGGATGAAACAACGAGCCTACACGGCAGTAAACCAAATAGATATCAGAACTGATCATATGAGCGAACAGCAAGCAGATAAAATAAACAATTTGGTACAGCAATTTCCGAATCTCTTCACTGAGCCCAATGAGAAATTGACCTTTACTACAGTCATAAAGGGAGAAATCCGGACAACTTCAGAAACTCCGGTATATTCAAAATTCTATCCCTACCCGATGTCCCTAAAAGACGAAGTTGAGAAGCAAGTGAAACAACTTCTAAATGATGGCATCATAAGAACATCAAGGTCTCCATACAATTCTCCTGTATGGATAGTACCAAAAAAAGCCGACTCATCCGGCGAGAAAAAATATAGAATGGTGATAGACTACCGTAAATTAAACACCATAACGATCGCGGATAAATATCCAATTCCCGAAACAAACGAAGTTCTAGCTCAACTAGGACAAAGTAAATGGTTTTCGGTGATTGACGTCAAAAGCGGTTTTCACCAGATTCCACTTAAGGAATCAGATTTCGAAAAGACAGCCTTTTCTGTGAACAACGGAAAGTATGAGTTCACAAGATTACCCTTTGGCCTAAAGAATGCGCCATCTATTTTCCAAAGAGCACTCGACGACATACTGCGCGATCATATAGGGAAAATCTGCTACGTCTATATTGACGATATCGTGATCTTCAGCAAAGATGAAGACTCACACTTCGAAAACCTCAAAAAAGTTTTCCAAACCCTAAGAAATGCAAACATGAAAGTTCAGCTCGACAAATGTGAATTCCTTCGGGACAAAGTCGAATTTCTAGGTTTCATCATTTCCTCAGAAGGAATCAAAACAAACCCTGCGAAAGTTGAAGCAATAACCAACTTCCCATGCCCAAAAACACTGAAAGATCTTCGATCATTTCTCGGGCTTTCAGGGTACTATCGCCGTTTTATCAAGGGATATGCCAACCTGGCGGAACCCCTTACAGCCCTTTTAAGAGGGGAAGGCGGAAGAGTTTCCAAAAATCAATCAAACAAAAAAACTCTCCAGCTTAACGATGAGGCAATCGAAGCCTTTACAAAAATTAAAAATTCTTTAGTCTCAGATGACTTGATACTCGTTTATCCCAATTTTAATAAAGAGTTTCAATTAACCACAGATGCCTCGGACTACGCAAGCGGCGCAGTGTTAGCCCAAGATAATAGACCCATAATATTCATCTCCAGAACATTAAATAAAACGGAGGAACACTATGCAACAAATGAAAAAGAAATGCTTGCAATTATATGGGCTCTAAATTCTCTAAGAAACTACCTTTACGGTACAGCGAAAGTCCAAATATTCACCGACCACCAACCACTGACTTATGCTTTAAGCAACAAGAACAATAATAACAAAATGAAAAGGTGGAAAAGTATACTAGAGGAGTATAATTACGAGTTAAAATATACACCTGGCAAGATGAATGTAGTAGCCGACGCTCTCTCCAGGGCACCGAAAACATCCCCAATCAATTCGGTCACTGTAACACAGCATAATAGCGAAAGTTCTGCTCACGATCACATGCCAGCTACAGAAGCACCCATTAACGTATTTAAAAACCAAATACTACTAAAGTCAGGCGACGAAACCTACTACGAGTTTAAGATTCCATTCCCCACCTATCACAGACATATATTCGTACAACCAAATTACTCTGAAGAAGAACTGATAGCAATATTCAAACGATACTTAAACCCCAGCGTGATTAATGGTTTACTAACATCAGAAACAATTATGGGCAGGATCCAGCAGATTTATGCAGCCCACTTCAGAAATTATAAAGTCCGTTTTACCCAAACTCAAGTAGAAGACCTTACGAATCCAGACAGGCAAGAAGAGGAAATTCTGAACACCCACAAAAGAGCTCATCGTAATGCACGAGAAAACAAAATTCAACTTCTGGAAAAATTCTATTTCCCAAAAATGAACGCCAAAATAAACAACTTGGTTAAACAATGTGTAGTCTGTAAAGAACAAAAATATGACAGACACCCTAACAAACCTGAGCTAAAGGAGACACCAATTCCTAGTTTCCCAGGCGAAATTCTACATATAGATATCTATTCAACTGAAAAAAAATTAGTTCTGACAGCAATAGATAAGTTCTCCAAATATGCGCAAGTAAAAATACTTAAATCAAAAGCGATTGAAGACATAAAGGCTCCATTACGTGAATTACTGTTCTCCTTCGGCGTTCCTAAGACAATCGTTATCGACAACGAGAAGTCCCTCAATTCATCATCAATCAGTTTCATGGTCGAAGACCAACTCAATATTAGAATCTTCAAAACCCCTCCTTACTCTAGTACAGTCAACGGACAAGTAGAAAGATTTCACTCGACCCTAACGGAAATATTAAGATGTCTAAAAACGGACGGCGTACAAAGATCTTTCCCAGAGCTCCTCGACAGAGCTGTATACGAATATAACTTCTCGGTACATTCGACAACAGGCAACAGACCACTCGAAGTTTTCTTTGGTAGAAGCGTTAGCATCAACCCCGAAGATTTCGAAAAAGCCAGACAAGACAACATAACTAGGCTCAAAGAGAAACAGGAAGCTGATCTAGCTCACCTTAACAAAAAAAGACACCCAATCAAAGATTACACCCCCGGCGAAATCATTTATGTTAAGTTAAATAAACGAAAAGGCTCTAAATTATCTCCACGTTATAAAGAAGAAATAGTAAAGGAAAACCATTCAAAAACCATTCTCACAGAATCAGGCAGGATAGTACACAAAAACAACATTAAGAGTTAAATTTTCCCTTCCAGACTGCTCATCACCTTCTGCTCCGCAGAGGTACAGATCTTGGACTACTCAAAATCAAAGGCAATAGCACTAACTACTGGAACAGCAAAAGTACAAACTGGAACTCTCAAGTTGATCCACGTCATCGATCTACAATCTTACGAGCAAATCCTTTTCGACTTAGACCTTAAAGTAAAAAATGAAGTCGGTACAACCCATCCCATGTATCCATTCCTTTCCCACGAACTAACTCAAATTAAAATCTCAATTAACAGACTAAAACCCAAAACAAGGCTAAAGAGATCACTTGACTTTCTAGGCAGTGCATGGAAATGGCTAGCCGGAAGCCCTGACCACGAAGATTTTCTAATATTGAAAGCAAAAATAAACGATGTTTTAGAAAACAATAATAAACAGGTAATAATTAATAAATCGATAACTGATAGAATGAATAATATAACGAATCTTGCGAATAAAATAATAGAAACATTCAAAACGAATGATGAAATGAGAAATGTAGTTGTAGCAAACATTAAATATAAACTAGATCTAATTAAGGAAGAAATTATTAACGTAGATTACGCCTTACACTGGGCAAAAGTTGGTATCGTAAATTCCTTCATACTTTCAAATAAAGAAATAAATATAGTTAAAGAATTATTTGATAAAAATAACGTACCATATACTAATTTAGAACAAGCATTAGATTTTGCAGAAATAAAAATTGCATCAAGTAACCTTAGCTTACTTTATATAATGAGCATTCCCAATACGGATATTGCCTTATGCAAAATGTTAACGATAAAACCCATTAAAAGAGAAAATTTTATAGTTAAAGTACCATACGAAAATGTATTAGATTGTGAGAATAAAATTTATGGCATAAAAGAAAAATGTCCCTCTAGCACTAGGATAACAATATGTAATAATAAACAAATAGAAGATTTAAGCGAAACGAACTGTATCCCTAACTTGCTCAGGAGTCGACCTTCAACCTGCACCGAAATTGATAATAGACACATCCCTTCTACGGAAGAAATATTCCCTGGAACTTGGCTGCTAAATAAATTCAAATGATCAATAGCGAAACGATGAACCTAACTGGAACATTCATAATCCAATACCACAACGCAACGGTGATCGCAGATAATCAGACGTACACGTTTAACGAACGCTCCAGCTCCAAGCCACTTCCCCCTATTGTGCAACCGGACGAAATCGTCAGGACCTTTGAAGAAATACTTACACTGGAATCAATGAAGGAGATGCATCTTAACAACACTGAACGCATAAAGTTGATTGAAGAAGAAAGCCGAATAAAATATCTTACCAATTTCGGAGTAACTACCATCATACTTATCTTCCTGCTAATTATCTCTGGAACAAAACTCATCACTTACCTCAAAAGTAATCCTGTAACCACCACTGTAATAGAGACGAGGGAAATCCCAATAACAATCATAACAGAGGCTCTACAGAACATCAAGGATCCAGATCTTCATCACCTGAAACAACTAGGATCAGCCAGATTCCATATTTTTGAGAATGAGGACATTCACATTTAAGGAGGGAAGAGTTAACGCAAAATTCACTAGAAATATTAAACAAAAGAAATCTATCGCCACCGCAGCATTTCCCAGGCTAACAACCCAAGGCCGATGTCATACTTTCCCACAGGTCAACCAACACCGCCAACACCTGCAACGGAAACACGGTACCCGTGAACTTGAAAGCTGCTGACGACATGTCTCCACCTGAGCAACCCCAACTCGCCCAATTAATGTAATTAGCTCTAAGTACCTTTAAGTTTGATTTTGATCTTCAATAAAGTAAGACGTTTAATACAGAGCGATAATCTTTTATTTTTTTATGAAGTCATATAAATAAAAATTTAACTTATATCTTCTAGTTTCTGGGATAAAACATTTATTGATCCATTCTGTAAAAATATCAGTGGTTACCCATGCTTTTTTGTTCGCCATCCAATAAACCGGTAATTTATCAAAATTGACACCTTTCATTGCTCGAGGTTTGACTGCGCGATTGACTAGAAGAGGCTTCAACATCCGGTCTCCTGAAGCATTGGAGCACAATAAAAATGTAACTCGATCTTTTTGTGCTTTAAAACCACCAACATTATTTTGCACTTTGGCCACGTATGTTCTGTTCGGCATTTTCTTCCAAAAAATACCAGTTTCGTCCTCAATAAATACCTGATCTGGAACATATTCACCATCAGAAATTATTTTTGCTAGTTTCGGAGGAAATTCCTTAGCAGCCTTTTCATCTGCAGACGCTGCTTCACCCTTCATTTTTATGTTATGAAGTGAATGCCTTTTGATAAAACGCGTTAGCCATCCTGAGCTTGCAAAAAAGCTCTTTTCTTGAGTTGATTCGTTCGATGTAGAAGGTTCTTGTTCCTTTATCTGTTTGTAAATTCTTAATGCTTTTTGCCTAATGGTGTTTCCGTCTACTGGGATTCTTTTTGGATATTTCCCTCTATCCATATTATCAGTGCTTTTCCCATTTTTTCTTTAATATTATCTCTAGTGTAGATGAAAATTTAGCAGACGCTTTTCTTCTAGAAACTGCAGATTTCCTAATTGCAGTTTCATTTTTCTTAATTGTTCGGATTGTTGCTTCATTCAAACCGAAAATTCTGCCTAAAGACTTTGAACCTTCCCCATTTCGAATGCGATCCAAAATTTTAATTTTCGTTTCTAAAGATATCGCTTTACGTTTTTGCTTTACAGATTCCGACACTTTTCTGAGAGAATTAATAAATTTATAAAAATATGAATAACTACGTTAAAAACAGCTTACCTTCTTTCCGTGTTTAATGTCTTTTATCTAACGTTGCAAAACACTTTTTTTAACAAAACATTTCTAGTTTTTAACCGACTTCAAAAAAAGAGGAGGTTACTCAATTCGACGTGTAGTTATTTTGTGGTCCTGTTCACGCATAACTTTGTAACCCAATAACTTTTTTGCTTTTTTTTTGTTCATTTGAAGGGGGAGCTTCCAACGGAGTTCGAAGTTAGGCATAAAAAACTGTTAAAATTGGTTCAACCTAAACATTTCATAGGCACCGAAAAATTACTTTCTTGTTCTAAATCTGGCAGCAGGCCGATGGGGGAGTGGGTAGAGCGTCGGATCCTCGATTCAGCGTAGTGTGGCGCTTGCAGGTTCGATCCCTGGTCGGGGCAGGCAGGTTGTTTTTTTTTTCTCTTTTTCTTCTTTCTGAAATGATTTATTAATATATTGGTCAGCGCCCGATAGTACTTGACATAGCGCAAAAGGCTAGAGAGAAGTATTCTTGTCTGTGGGTTCTGTGCGAGTTCGATCCTTGGGCTCGCGGTGCTTTTTTTCTATATATCGATAAAATAATTATTTTTTAATTTCCTTCGGGGAATTTTGTTCCATATTAAACAAGTTTTCGACGTGAATACGTCTGTAAATTTGCTTCCAGAACAAAAGACGATGAGAACGAAATTATGGCATATAGTTTTGATTTTCAGCTCAAAAACTATTGTTTATATCGAATAAAGAAATATACCATGACGTGAATGAAGAATCAAAGAATTTTATTGTTTACATTTGATTTCCCCGCTATCAATGGCAATTAAGCTTATATTTCCTTGATTTGTATGTGTGTGTTCTGTAAACAAACGTTGAACTTGATTTTGACCCACTTCCATATAACCGATCAACTGCAAATTTTACACATTCGTATAGTTTGCATGACAATACAATCTGATCATTTTGTAAAAAAATCAAGATGGCGGTTCCAATATGACTGTCGAATTTTGCAATTGGCCTCCCCGACCCCGAAAGGGGTATCAAATGGAAGAGTGTGACAAGTAGAACACACTTCGCTATGAGGAGTGATTCAAAACCCAAAATGGCGACCAACACAAAATGGCGGCTTACTTTTTCTTTACAACGTCCTTGTTATGGGTATCGAATGAAAGTGTATGACGAGTATAGTACAGTAAGCTATCGACTTCACAATAAATATTTCTTTTAATTTCCCCCGGAGAATTTTGTTTCATAATAAATAAGTTTTTTTTTTTTTATATTCGCAAATACATGACTGCAAAAACTATTTTGCTACTGCTTCGATTTTTTTCGATGGCGCGGCGGCGTGTTGTACATTTTAAAATAGATTTTAAAAGAAGAATTAGGCTTGCAATACGTACGCTGCATCGTCGGTTAAACGAAAATTACCCCATTAGTTATTGCGCATTATATTTATACTTATCTACGCGTTTTATTATGTTACATTGTTTGTGATAAGGCCGGAGGAGCAAGTGGTCTAACATCACCGAGACATATTTGGTACAATCCAAACCTTTTAGATTGTGCAAGCCAGTAGATATGCTATGCCGGTTCTGGAACAATTTAACATGGGGTTTTACATATAACCCCTAGATTCACCTTTTTCGCCATCTTGGATTTTCTTCACTGTGCCAATTGGTTTGTGACGTCACATGGTCATGTACGAAAGAAAGAAAGGGCAAGTGAATGTGCGTGTGTGTGTGATGCTGGGTCGGGGTTGGTCTCAGCGGGGGCGGCGGCCTCGGCGGGGTCCTCGGCTGGGGCTGCGGCGGGGTACTGGACTGGGGCTGTGGCGGGCTCCTCGGCTGGGGCATCGGCGGTGTCACTTTGATTGGCAGGTGGTCTAGTTTGGTTCGCAGGTGTTCACTCGCGGGTGGCGTTTTTATGTTACTTTGATTGACATGCATTTGCTTCTCATTATACGAAGAAAGGATTTTAATTATTAACATATAGTACAGGAAAAATAGTAAAAATAGCGGAAATGATTGAGTACAGGCTGAAAATTGGCACGGAGCTTCCTTTTAGGGTTAATAAGGGGTTATAAAGTCTACCGATTTTCTACCCCGGGAACCTTTCTTTCTAGGGGGTTTTAGGGTCAAAATATCTGTTTTTTTGCAAATGCATCTGAAACCGTAAGCCCTATCATAAAAAAATGTTCACAAAGTTTGTAGCTCATACGATTTTCTACAAAAAATGTTATTATACATTTTCCCGTACGTATTGCCATTCATGAGATATCACCATTTTAAAGATTTAAAATATTCATATGAACTCATTTACGACTTGTATAGGTTTTCCGACGTTCGAAAAAACAATGTCTTTTTTTGTCATTTATTTAAAGTTGAATAACTCCTAGACCAGTTATCGTAAACCAATATACTTAGACTCATCTTTTAGGTCAAAGTGTATTCTTTTATTTGATATAAAAATCAGGAACTTGAGTTGCTCCGTTTAGAAGATATGTAGGTTCAAAGCATGAGCGAAATGTTTAAAAGGCTAATGATATTTTTTATTCAATTTAAAGTATAAGTTAACAACGTTCCCACCGGAAACACGAGGAGCCAACGCAGTTCCCACAGGAAACTCCAACTTTACCAAAAATTGCTGATCGCGCGTCTGGATAATGGACACCGGCGTGTGAATGCAGAAATGAACTAGAGTAGCTTTTAAGTTTATTAGATTTAAGAAATTAATTGTAATTTAACTTTCAATAAAGAAAGACGCTCTCTTGAGCTAAAAAATATTTTTTTTTAAAACAAAATAATAAATGTTTTATTAACTGGCGCCCGAGCAGGGACCCTGTTGAGTTGTTGTTAATATCGAAAAAGTTTCGGCAAATTCGACGCGAATTAAAAACGCAAAGTTAAAAGTTAATTTAATAAAACGAGTTCGCGAATCGATTTGTTTACTGCAGTATCTAGTTTAACCAAAGATTAGTGAAAACAGAAACTGAGTTTTATCCTGCAGTGACTAGAATAACCAAAACTAGTGAAACGAAACAAAGTTTTTAAATTCCTTCAACCAACCACCGCACGATAACCAAGTGCAGTAAAAGAAGAGAATTGTGCAAACACGATATTAACAAAAAAGTGTTGTGTAAGTGTTAAGGAAACGAGGCCCCTAAGTAGCTTGCAGAGCAAAAAGGAGTTGAACTACCGCCGAAGGAAAGGAAGACAACAGCCGCCTTGACCAGCACCACTTCACAGAGGTCCTACACATATAACTACAATGGAAATTAGAATAATAATTATTATGTAAGTCCTTAAGTTTTTCATTTAAAAAAAAATACATTAGAAATTTTATGAACTAAATAAAAAAAGATTAATAAGCTTCAATATCAATCAATTTTAATTATCCAAACAAATATCAAAGTGAAGAAAAATAAAGCAAAAAATATAACAAGATTAAATTAAAATAGTTATTTTCATTGTGACAATATCGAAATATTTTAATTAAAACATTATCATTATCAAAAATAATACGACTATATTAAATTAATTATTTTTATTAGCTGAACCAAAAGAAACAAGTAAAAAGTGAAAAAAAAGTGAATCATAGCGAGATTACATTAGAAAACTTTTTTTTTTCCAATAAAAATTCGAATATTCATTTTTATTATTGTCAATTTTTTAATTTGGTATCGGCCCCCTAACTATAATAAAAGTTTCAAAGAAACATTTAAATACAAAAGGATAAATAAACGAAAATTAAGTCACTCGTTAACATCTTCACCTTTAAGGTCCTAAATTTATTAAAATAATGGCAACCAACAGTAACGCAACTGAACCACCAGTTCTTGAATCCCAATCTCCTATAAACACTCAAATGATCGAAAACTTGGTATGCCGACTGGTAGTTGACGCGTTGAGACGAGAAGGACGAGCAATTATAAATTCTCTACTACACCCAGAATCTGATATAAACAATGACGTTGACCAAACTATTGAACCAACACAACTCGCAAACCTTTCCTCGATGGACAAAATACCGGACGTTGTTAAAAGTTTACGGGAATTTTCGGGACAAGCTGGAGAATTCAGCTCATGGCGCAAAAGCGTAGAACGTATCTTAGATCTTTATAAACCTCTTCAAGGTTCCCCTAAATACTACGGTATTCTCAGTGTAATTAGGAACAAAATTACAGGACAAGCCGACGTTGTCCTGGAGTCGTACAATACACCCCTTAATTGGAGTAAAATCTCTAAATGTCTTACGTTACACTATGCTGATAAGCGTGACCTCGGTACCTTAGAGTACCAAATGACCACTCTCGTACAGGGAAATCATTCAGTCTCAGAATTCTATCAATTAGTCTATCAACACCTATCTTTGATTCTAAACAAGTTGTCATCCATGGAAATAGGGTACAGAAAGTATGAATAATCTCACACAAACTTACAGAGACAAAGCTTTAGACACTTTCGTCAGAGGACTGAAAGGAGACCTTCCGCGATTATTAAGTATAAAAGAACCTAGAGATTTGCCTCAAGCCCTTCATCTTTGTTTGAAACTCGAAAATGTGAACTTTCGAACACAGTACGCAAACCACAACCAAACTAAGAATAAATATATGCCTCAACCACCCCCAGTACCGCCTAGAAGAAAATTTTTTCATCCAAATGACATGACCCCAATACCTGCACCTCGAAGGCATTTTTATCCCGAGCTTCTCAATCAACAACGAGGACCACCCCAACGCCCTCATTTCCCACAGCAGCAACAAAGACCGTTCCAAAACAATTCTCGATTGCCACCAATAAAACCCTCACCTCGTCCAGAACCTATGGACGTGGATTCCTCGATGCAATCTCGAGCAATCAATTATCAAAATAGACCACAAGGTCCACCATTTGTCCAGAAGAGAAATCTGTCTCTAAACTCGCGTGTAGCCTACCCAAACAAACAACAGCGAATATTTAATACGGAACAGCAAACTAATAATGAACAGTTCATCGATGATGCAACTGAAACCAATAATGTAGAATTAAATAATTACATGGAAGAAATTTTACGCAATGATTCAAATTATGAGCAAACCTTAATTGATTACATTGACGATGCAGACAAAATTGACTATGATCCCCCCGAATATCTTACAGACATTCATTTTTTAGGTTAAACAGTTCTTCATTACCGTATGTCGAGAAAGTGATGAAGAACGGAGAAACATTAAAAATTCTAATCGACACAGGCTCAAATAAAAATTACGTTCAACCCCATCTAGTAAAATATCCTATTCTCAATGAAAGACCATTTTACGCAAAATCGGTAGGAGGAAGCGTCAGGATCACTCACCACACTTTAGTTGATATTTTCGGAACCGGAACCGGTAAAATAAAATTTTTCATTCTTCCAACCCTCATCTCGTTTAGCGGAATTATAGGTTACGACACACTTAAACAACTGAATGCTGAAATCTACACCAAATATGATTACATGATAATCGATCCCGGAATCAAAATCCCATTGAAACAGCATATCAGCGAATTTGTAAACTCCATAAATGTCAGAACTAACCATATGTCTGAGGAGCAAGCAAATCAATTACATCAAATAATAAAAAATTATCCAAATTTGTTCTCGGAACCTGACGAAAAACTCACCTACACTTCAGTTGTTAAGGGAGAAATTCGTACCACAACGGACAGCCCCGTATATTCCAAATTATATCCATACCCGATGGCACTAAAAAATGAGGTAGACACGCAAATAAAAAAATTGTTAGAGGATGGAATTATCCGTCCATCGAAATCACCGTACAACTCTCCAGTGTGGGTTGTGCCTAAAAAAATGGACGCATCCGGAGAAAAAAAATTCAGACTCGTAATAGATTATCGCAAATTGAATTCTATAACAATCCCCGATAAATACCCCATTCCTGATATATCTGAAGTATTAGCGAATCTTGGCAAAAATAGCTGGTTTTCAATAATAGACTTAAAAAGTGGCTTTCACCAGATCCCTCTGAAAGAAAAAGACATTGAAAAAACAGCATTTTCTGTCAACAATGGAAAGTTCGAATTTACGCGACTCCCATTTGGCCTTAAGAATGCGCCTTCTATATTTCAAAGAACTTTAGATGACATTCTTAGGGAACATATTGGTGTACGCTGCTATGTTTATATCGACGATATAGTCATTTTCGCAAAGGATCTTCATGAGCATTTCAAAAACCTCAAAATTATTTTTGAAACATTGGAAAAGGCAAATATGAAAATCCAATTAGACAAGTCTGATTTTTTAAAAAAAGAAGTGGAATTTCTAGGGTTCTTAGTTTCCACTGATGGAATTAAAACAAATCCAAAAAAGGTAGAAGCAATAACAAACCTGCCTCCACCCAAAACATTGAAGGACCTCAGATCATTTCTTGGTATGTCAGGGTACTACCGCAGATTCATTTGCGACTATGCCAAAATTGCAAAGCCCCTGACATCCCTTTTAAGAGGGGAAGACGGACGAGTGTCCAAAAACCTTTCAAAAAATAAATTGATCACGCTAACACCAGAAGCAGTGGAAGCATTTAAAAAGATTAAAAGTGCCTTAGTATCGACAGACCTCCTTCTTACTCATCCCGATTTTAACAAGACTTTTGAACTCACTACCGACGCCTCAAATCAAGCAATAGGCGCTGTGCTAATGCAGGAAAACAAACCCATAACTTTTCTTTCTCGAACTCTCAGTCAAACTGAAGAAAATTACGCAACCAACGAGAAGGAAATGCTTGCCATCATATGGGCCCTCAATTCCTTAAGAAATTACCTCTACGGTTCCAGAAAGGTCATAATTTATACAGATCACCAACCTTTAACATACGCACTCAGTAATAAAAATACCAATGCAAAAATGAAAAGGTGGAAGGCCATACTCGAGGAATACAATTACGAATTGAGATACAAACCCGGAAGAACCAACATAGTTGCCGATAGCCTTTCTAGACTCCCACCAGTACCAGAAATAAATTCGATGACCGCCACACAGCATAGCGACGAAAGTTCCTCTCAAAACCTAATACCCACCGTGGAATCGCCCATTAACGTATTTCGCAACCAAATTATACTTAAACTCGGAGAAGAAGATTCTTACCAACTGCAAAACCCATTTGATCACTATACCCGCCATACCTTTATCAAACCAACTTACACACAGCAAGATATTATACAAATTTTCAAAAGATATCTAAACCCACACACAATTAATGGACTCCTAACGAATGAAAGAATTATGGGTTTAATACAAGAAATATACCCCGCACATTTTAGAAATTACAAGATCAGATATACCCAGACTATCGTTGAAGATATACCGAACGAGGAAGAACAAGATGAAAAAATATTAATAACACATCGTAGAGCACATAGAAACGCAGAAGAAAACCGCCAACAATTACTACAGAATTTTTATTTCCCTAGAATGAGTTTCAAAATTAAAAGACTATTAAAAAACTGTTCGTTTTGCAAGGAGAATAAATATGATAGACATCCAAATAAAACCTTTATAAATCCAACCCCAATTCCGAATTATCCAGGTCACATAATTCATATCGATATACTCCATGCCGAAGGTCACATGGCCCTAACAGCAGTGGACAAATTCACCAAATATGCAAAAACGATTTTAATCAAATCACGCTCAGTAGAAGATATCCGTGGCCCTTTGAGAGACATACTCTTCTTTTATACAGTCCCTGAAATTGTTATTCTGGATAATGAGAAATCCTTCATATCGTTATCCTTAATGTCAATGATGGAAGACGAATTAGCCATACGTGTATTCAAAGTCCCACCTTACAAAAGCGAAGTGAATGGACAGATCGAAAGGTTCCATTCCACCCTGATTGAAATCATGAGGTGTCTGAAAGCCGAAGGAACCTCGCGTTCAGTACGATATAAAGCAGCACAATAAAAAACGAAAACCCCTAAAGAATTATAACGCAGGCGAAACTATATTCGTAAAACATAATAAAAGAATAGGAACTAAACTAACTGTTCGTTACGTTAAGGAAATAGTTAAGGAAAATAGAAATAGTACCGTTATTACAGAATCTGGTAAAACAGTGCACAAAAGTAATATTCGTAATTAATTCTCCATTGCAGCCTTATCATCTCAATAGCAAACTGCGAAGTCCAAATCCTCGATTATTCAAATTCCCAAATAATTACAATAAACCAAGGACAAGCCAAGATACAAACTGGAAACTTTAAAATAATACATGACATCGACCTAAGACTGTACGACAACTTAACAGCTGACATTACGACCGCACTTGATCATGATACTTTTAAGGACGATCCAATGTTCCCATATATTCACCATGAATTGTTGCAAATTCAAGAACTGTTGGATAACATAAAACCAAAAAAAAGTAAACGATCTTTAGACTTTATCGGGTCCGCATGGAAATGGATCGCGGGCACGCCCGACCATGAAGATTTTTTAACAATAAAGGCGAAGATGAATGACGTACTGGAAAACAATAATAGACAGGTAGTAATAAACAAATTGCTAAACGATAGGCTAAACAACATTACCAGAATTACAAATATTATAGAAACTCTTTTTAAATCAAACAATAAACTGAGGAATGAGTACGCATATAATATGCAATACAAAATTAGGTTAGTTAAAGAAGAATTAATAAACTTAAAATATGCTATAAATTTTGCAAAATCAGGCGTAGTAAACACCATGATGCTATCTCATAAAGAATTAGATTTGGCTACCAAGATTTTAGATAAAGAAAGAATTCCTTATATTTCTGTAGAAGAAGCTTTAGAATTTGCTAGCGTAAAAATTGTAAGTAACAAATCGTCTTTACTCTATATAGTTAACATTCCTATTACCACTAAAGAAATCTATGACAAAATAAAAATTAAACCTGTTAAAAAGAATAATATAATTTTAGATTTTAAAGAAAATGTAATTTTGAAAGCCGTAAATAAATTACTCTCAATAACGAAAGAATGTAAAACTTATAGTAGTCTTTCCATATGTAATCAAAATAATTTGATAGATATAAGTAATTCATCATGTATTCCTAAACTGTTACTAAGTTCTAGTTCATTATGCAACAAAACCAATGGTCATCAGATACCCACGCTAGAAGAAATCTCCTCCGGCATCCTATTAATAAACGATTTCCAAGGACCAGTAAACATCAACAACATCCCCTACTACCTAAGCGGCACATTTCTGATCAAATTCAACAACGCTACCATTACAGTCAATAGCCAAACATTTACATCCAACGAGGTTACTCATCTCAAAATTCTACCTGCAATATTACAACCAATGCCCAAGGAAAACCAATACAGAGAACTCCTATCACTGGAAATGATGAAGGAACTCCATGTCAACAACACCAACCAGATCCAGCTTCTGAAAAATGAAAATCAAAGCGAGAAATGGTACAACTATGGACTGATTGCCGTAACAATATTGCTCCTGATAATCATCACTGTTCCAAAACTACTAACTATCAGGAAAACGGAAGTCATCTTCGATAAGCGAGACGATACTCATCAAACAGCCGCAGAATCCTTACCTACAGTAACTTACTCAACGTTAATACCATCATTCTTCAGTAAACCACAAGTTCATCAATCCAACATGTAGCAGATGAGGACATCCGCATTTAAGAGGGGAAGAGTTAACAACGTTCCCACCGGAAACACGAGGAGCCAACGCAGTTCCCACAGGAAACTCCAACTTTACCAAAAATTGCTGATCGCGCGTCTGGATAATGGACACCGGCGTGTGAATGCAGAAATGAACTAGAGTAGCTTTTAAGTTTATTAGATTTAAGAAATTAATTGTAATTTAACTTTCAATAAAGAAAGACGCTCTCTTGAGCTAAAAAATATTTTTTTTAAAACAAAATAATAAATGTTTTATTAACTTATATTTTCTGTTTTTTTAGAAAGTAGACAAAACATGATCAACAAAAAACAAAAATAGGGGGCTATCTGTGCCCGTTTTCGAGATATAGATTTTTCTATTACGTAACTGACATAGTGGGTATGAGATGAACTAACACTACGCCATTCATCCCCACTTCTCCTAGTGTTAATAATTTTTAAAGAAAAAAAAAACAGTTGGTATCAAAATCAAAAGCCTCTTCTTTAGATCTCAATTTTTTAGGACAGCGGTGTCCAACAGAAATTCGTTTGTAGCCACAATCGCTATTTTAAAATAATTTCATTCGCCACATTGAAAATAAATATGTGTGCTTGACTCCCTCGGTCCACACGATCAACTTCCTAGTATGATGAACGTAGATGGAATAAACTGTCTTCTTACAAAATAGTATTACGTTTAGCACTACTGGGAAATTGACTAGTTTCAGAACTGGTGGCAAAGTAATCCTGAAAGAAGCTAGTTCGAGTAATAGTGATTAATCTAAAAGATTTTTCTGAGAAATTGGTTTACAAAACTAGCTAATTTTAGCATTTATTACTCGAAGAAATATGACATATTTCAATGTTGCATTCGCCACATTCACCTAGTCTAGTCTATTCGCCACATGTGGCTAGTGGCGATGGTGTTGGACACCCCTGTTTTAGGAGATACATTACAATTTGAGATTTCTATAACCTTCCGTTTTGCTGATTGTACGTTTTTCGGGTGAGTGTATTGATTTCTGCAGTATTTGTGATAAAATATGTTGCTTGAATTTTGAAGCTGTGAATGTTTACTATCACCTCTTTTTTACTACAGTTTTTTATCGTTTCTATTGCCTTAGCACTAGCAGAACTTGCATCGTCCTTATACGTATTTCCACAAAAAAAAAAACACTTAATATTAATATCAGCCATTTTAATAAATTCACGAACTCCAAAGTTCTCAACAATAAAAGAAATTCACCGACTCCAATTTTCACAAAATTAATTTCACAACCTCTCTAATTAAAACTCTTTGTCTTATTAAATTTTCTCTTAAGCAGCAACTAAAATAGACTAAAAAGAACAATCTTTCTAATGTGAAAACGAATTATTTTACTAAATGTCCTTAAATTCAAACAATGTTTGCTGTGACTATTAAGGTCGATTGTACTTTAAATTGAATAAAAAATATCATTAGGCTTTTAAACATTTCGCTCATGCTTTGAACCTACATATCTTCTAAACGGAGCAACACAAGTTCCTGATCTTTATATCAAATCAAAGAATACACTTTGTCCTAAAAGATGAGTCTAAGTATATTGGTTTACGATAATTGGTCTAGGAGTTATTCAACTCTAAATAAATGACAAAATAAAATAAATGGTTGAAAATTTTTTTTAAAAAAAATTCTTTTAATTAACTAAAAAATGTACTGAAAAGTAAAAAATAAAAAATATTTTAAAGAAAGCGTGAAATTTCAATTTTAATGAAAAAGTTAATTAAAAGAATGGCGCATTTTTCATCAAAAATTGAAAATATAACTGTAAATCGCGTGAGATTTACAATAACCCTCAATTTTTTGTTTTGTTAATTTCAAATTCTAACAAAATTTTTTGATGAAAAATGCGCCAATCTTTTAATTAACTTTTTCATTAAAATTGAAATTTCACGCTTTCTTTAAAATATTTTTTATTTTTTACTTTTCAGTACATTTTTTAGTTAATTAAAAGAATTTTTTTTAAAAAAATGTTTTAACCATTTATTTTATTTTCTACTTTTTAGTTTATTATATGTATTCCGCCATTTTATGATGGCAATTCTATTAGATTGAAAATTACGTCACACAGTTTACTGTATTCATTTGATACCCATGTCGTGGGCTCGGTGGAACATAATTGCAAAAACGGCCGCCATCTCGGAACCGTCTTCTTGATTTTTTTACAAAAAGGTCAGATTGCATTTAGTACTTATACATGATGAGTTGAACTCAAGTTGAACCCAAGTCTAATTACATGTAAACGGGAGTCGAGTTGGGTTAAGGTTGACTGAACTCGACTCAGCTCTGCTACCTGGGTTTAGTTGAAATTATGCATAAGAATATGAGTTCAGTATTTGAGTAGTTGAATTTAGTTGACAGCAGCATCTCTGTGTTTGTTTGTGATTTTTTGTAACGTGTATTGCTTCTTTATTATCAACTCACCCTTAACTCAACTATTCATCTCATCATTCATACACATTAACCACCCGAACTACGAGTGTGTGCAAAATTGGAAGTTGATCGGTTATATTTTCTACTTTTTAGTCTATTATAAGCTTTCCGCAATTTAGTGTTGGCCGCCATTTTGAATTTGGAATGACGCCACATAGCTTATTGTGTTCTACCTGTCATAACCTTTCATTTGATACTCATGTCAGAGGGCCGCGGAGCACAATTTCAAAAATCGGGCGCCATTTTGGAACCGCCATCTTGATATTTTTACAAAATAGCCAGATTGCATTGTCATCCAAACTAAACGTGTATGCAAAATTTCAGCTCTATCCGAAACCGGGAAGTGGGTCAAATTTAACTTGCAAGATTTGACGACAAACAGTGTAAGTGTTGGCCGCCATTTTGAATTTGGAATGACGCCACATAGCTTATTGTGTTCTACCTGTCATATCCTTTCATTTGATACCCATGTCAGAAGGCCGCGGAGCACAATTTCAAAAATCGGGCGCCATTTTGGAACCGCCATCTTGATATTTTTACAAAATAGCCAGATTGCATTGTCATCCAAACTAAACGTGTATGCAAAATTTCAGCTCTATCCGAAACCGGGAAGTGGGCCAAATTTAACTTCCAAGATTTGACGACAAACAGTGTAAGTGTTGGCCGCCATTTTGAATTTGGAATGACGCCACATAGCTTATTGTGTTCTACCTGTCATATCCTTTCATTTGATACCCATGTCAGAGGGCAGCGGAGCACAATTTCAAAAATCGGGCGCCATTTTGGAACCGCCATCTTGATATTTTTACAAAATGGCCAGATTGCATTGTCATCCAAACTAAACGTGTATGCAAAATTTCAGCTCTATCCGAAACCGGGAAGTGGGTCAAATTTAACTTCCAAAATTTGACGACAAACAGTGTAAGTGTTGGCCGCCATTTTGAATTTGGAATGACGCCACATAGCTTATTGTGTTCTACCTGTCATATCCTTTCATTTGATACCCATGTCAGAGGGCCGCGGAGCACAATTTCAAAAATCGGGCGCCATTTTGTTACCGCCATCTTGATATTTTTACAAAATGGCCAGATTGCATTGTCATCCAAACTAAACGTGTATGCAAAATTTCAGCTCTATCCGAAACCGGGAAGTGGGTCAAATTTAACTTCCAAGATTTGACGGCAAACAGTGTAAGTGTTGGCCGTCATTTTGAATTTGGAATGACGCCACATAGCTTATTGTGTTCTACCTGTCATATCCTTTCATTTGATACCCATGTCAGAGAGCCGCGGAGCACAATTTCAAAAATCGGGCGCCATTTTGGAACCGCCATCTTGATATTTTTACAAAATGGCCAGATTGCATTGTCATCCAAACTAAACGTGTATGCAAAATTTCAGCTCTATCCGAAACCGGGAAGTGGGTCAAATTTAACTTCCAAGATTTGACGACAAACAGTGTAAGTTAAATAAAAGAATTTAAAAAGACATTGTTTTTTCGCGAACACCCTGTATCTTAGTGGTTAGCCCCCTATCTAGAACACATTTTTCCTCCAAATACATCCAGGAATGACCCCGGAAAAAATTAGAAAAGTAGTCCAACTTGAACATCGGAAAACTTATACAAGTCGTGAATGAGTTCATATGAATATTTTAAATCTTTAAAACGGTGATATCTCATGAATGGCAATACGTACGGGAAAATGTATAATAACATTTTTTGTAGAAAATCGTATGAGCTACAAACTTTGTGAACATATTTTTATGATAAGACTTACGGTTTCAGATGCATTTGCAAAAAACAGATATTTTGACCCTAAAACTCCCTAGAAAGAAAGGTTCCCGGGGTAGAAAATCGGTAGACTTTATAACCCCTTATTAAGAACCCTAAAAGGAAGCTCTGTGCCAATTTTCAGCCTATACCCGACCATTTCCGCTATTTCGCTTTTTTCGGCTTAATTTGACTGTACTAATATAATTACTATAATATATAATTTGTAATAAGAAAATATTACCTGAGAACAATCAAAGTATTTATTTATTTGAAAGCAAAATAGCTGTATGTATCAAGCGAATCTAAAAGCAAAGTAACAAGAAATCAGACTTGAAGAAAGGCCAGAAGCACGATTGTTGATCTTGATCGCATCTGGTATAAAAAAAAACAAATAACAAATACTCTCGGTGGAAGCACCCAAGCGAATTTTTTTTGTCAGATATCTTTTTGCACTTGCAACAAAATCTGCTAGAGTGCATAGCTTTTGCAAAAGCTTTTCGTTCATATCAGTAGACAACTTACTCCTTTTTTATATAGGAAGACCCTGACTAGTCGGAAGATGCCAATTGGAATTATAATTTATGTGTTTTTACATATACTCAAGAAAGGTTTCTAAGTATATTAAAATCTTTTGCACATGCGTATCTGTTAACTAGAAAAAAATTTACATCGAATTCTTGTTTCATTTAAGAATGAAATTTCTTAATTAGGTGTAACCATAGATCGAGATTAATAATAAATAACACTCCAAAAATAAACTGCCTTTTGCTGTTGTCCGGTAAAAAAACACATTTTTCTCACACTAGCTGTGCTAATTTATATAATGTAAAAGAATGGGATAGAAGAGGAACATATTTTAGTAGTGTAGCAGAAATATTAAAACCATCCTATATTTTTTGTTATTAACAGCAATTGATAATATTATTTTTAATAAAAAATGTTATGTGAAAACAAACAAAAGCATCAAAAGCAAAATAATTACGAGATGTGCCAGTGAATTTTAAAGCTAAGTAACAGGAACACAGTTAAAGAGAAGTCAGAAACACACCGCACAGTTGCGCATGATGTGATCACAAATGCAAAATGCCCGCGAAATCAAGTATAAGAAAAAACAAAATCGGAAACTAAGTAAATTGATTGAGCCAGCAGGTTGTTTTACTTGCAGCAAAGTCCGCTAAGGGCATAAAATTTTACATATACTCGAAGGGTACCCCATATATACATATTAACGTTGCTACATGCACTAAAACTTTAGTGTTCAGTAGAATAAAGTGTGTTTTGCTGGAGGAAAAAATGGGGTTTGCTGCATGCTTTATGAATACCTGGTATCAGTCTTTTAAAACGAACCTATGAAAATCATATTGATCTTCTTATGAAGGCAGCTCATTCTGGCGAGCAAGTTTTATGCGCGATAAAGTCGACTTAGTTGGTGAGGTCTGATAATAATCGTGCTGTGGCTTTCTTTAATTCTGTGATTCTGTTACTTTCGCTGCATTTACAGGTTACATTGTTTTCACTCTAATTTAGTTTTTAAATGTTTTTGATGATTGTTTTTGCTAAGTAACATTTAGGCCGGTATTCACAGTCGATTCTTAAGCATGGACTTAAGAATTTCTTAAATAAGTTCGCCTTATTTGAGTAAGGCGTTCTTAAGAAATCATGTATTCACAGTCATGCCTTAAGGTGAACTTTATTAAGCAATTGCTTAAGCATTTCCCTTGTTATTTTTCAGTAATTCCACTATTAAAGTCGTCTCCAAGGTAACTTAAGCAATTGCTTATATTTGATTTTTTAATTAAAGTGTGAAAAAATACTCTACTCGAGTTATGGAGGGTCAAAGGTCACGAAAATCATGACGATGATGACGCCAACCTCATTTCGTTATTTTCCTCAGGGATGAGTGTTGATGAAGATGACAGCATGAAAGAAGTAGAGATAGAGGAAATAGAGAGATAATCAAAAAAAGATATTTCATATCTTATAACCTACGAACTAGGGATACCATGTAAAAACGCTGCATGTATTATACTTCAAAGGTGGTGCGGAAAAGAATGCAGCGCCCGAGTTTTCCCAGCCCCATATCTCAAAAACCATTGGTTTTATGTAAATTTCGTCCAAAACATTTTTTTGCAGATTCATCTCACGAACAATCTTTACTTAGCCAAAAATTGCATAAAACCGATAGTTTACGAGATATTTGAGAAAAATTGATTTTCGTTACCTTTGACCCTCCATAACTCGAGTAGCCGGTAGGCTGGCTTTATGGACTTTTGGAAAATTATTTGTGACCCCAAAATAAAAAAGAATCCCGCTGATAAATCTCCAGTTGAATTATTTCAGAGGTTTGCTCTTTTTTTTGTATAAAGTGACTGGGCTAAATATATTTTTTCACAATTTAATTAAAAAATCAAATATAAGAAATTGCTTAAGTTGCCTTGGAGACGACATAAATAGTGGAATTATTGGAAAATAACAAGGGAATGCTTAAGCAATTGCTTAATAAACGTCACCTTAAGAAATGACTGTGAATACATGATTTCTTAAGAACGCCTTATTCAAATAAGGCGAACTTATTTAAGAAATTCTTAAGTCCATGCTTAAGAATCGACTGTGAATACCGGCCTTAAAATCACGCCAAAGAAGTATAACTTCTAATGCGTGTACATAAGTACACACACCCACTGTTTTTTATTATCTCTATCTCTTCTATCTCCACTTCTATCGTGCTGTCTTCATCAACACTCACCCCAGAGAAAAATAAAGAAATGAGGTTGGCGTAATCATCGCCATGATTTTCGTGACCTTTGACCCTCCATAACTCGAGTAGCCGGTCAGCTGGCTTTATGGACTTTTGGGAAATTATTTGTGACCCCAAAATAAAGAGAATCCCGCCGATAAATCTCCAGTTGCATTATTTCAAAGATTCATGTATAAAGTGACTGGGCTAATTGTAAAAAGGGTTTGTTTTCGTCGGTAAGTGATATTGATAAGTGACATTGATGATAGTGAAGAAGATAATATTAGACACATCCGTAGATGTTTGCGTGACCAACTCAATCCTTTTAAATATCACTGAATTTAAAAGGCGGTTTAGATTCAATAAAGATTCCGTACGCTACGGTATCCTACCAACAATTCGTGAAGGTCTGTATGTAAAGTTATGGCCGCTCAAAGTTCAACCTTGACCATGTTGTTGGGGTTGAAAGCAGTGGTGTTGTGCCAATTTTTGGAACGAAGTTCCTTATCGCGCGTTGCGAAAGGGGGCTAGACGGAAAAAATTAAGACCAAAAGTTGTAACGACACTTTTTGGTATAGTTGTGCCGTGCAGCGTGCGCATGTTTCCCTGTCTGTCTGTCTCTCCCTCTCTCATAGAAAGCAAGCCAGTTAGGGTGTGGTCAAAAATGCAGTCTGCATTTTCGCATGACTAAAGATGTGCTACAGAACTAATGCAGTGCACGCATACTGCGTTGATGAATCAATCTGCAATATTGATTGTTTTGGACGATGTCTTTACGCAGTCTGCAAGATAATAAGAAGAACAAGCCGAAAACTATAATGTGATAAAAATGGAGCTGAAACCAAAAGAAATGAATTGTGTACTTTACTAGGGGAGCTGAATGACTAAACTATAAAACTAATATTCATTTATATTTCATTTTATAAAAAATTAAATAAATTAAATAAAATTAAATTAAATTAAAATAAATTTTCTTCTTGAAATACAAAACTAAAATAAAATAAAAAAGCATTTCATTCTTGAAATAGAAAATTCCTTCTAAAAATAAACATTTCCTTTTTCCGATTTCTTTCTTTTTCCTTCCTCGAAATCTTTCTCCAAATCTAACCTCTCTTTTACTAATACTGTTATCCTTTCTCGCGTCCAATTTTTATCTTCTTCCAAGTCACTGAAATTTGAAAAGAGTGGAAATTGTTGATTATATATTATAGTATAAAATTTATTATTGGGAAATCTTAATAACTCACTTTAAAAGTTCTTCTATATCCGACTCCATAGTAAATTCGCCTTCTCTTTAAATTTGACAGTTCGTCGCCTTCTTCCTTTTTGCAGATTAATTTATTTTGCTGCACGTATTGTGTAGATCTGCGTAAGCTTTTGTTTGCAGTCCGATATTTTGGACGACTTGCGTTTGCAGTTTATCATTGTAAACAAGCTGAGCCTAAGATCTGTTGCAGGTCTGCAATTTTGACCGCAACCTTATTTTCGTTTCGTCTGTCTATTTCGCATTGTACAGTGTGGTGTCGCGACGATTATTTTTTGAGTGTATACAGGTTGTTTTTGTTTTGTTATTTTTGTTGTTTCTGTTGTTTTTGTTGCTTTTGTTGTTTTTGTTGTTGTTTTTGTATAGCGAGGGAAGCTTTTTTCTCCCCGCTTGGTTGATGGTGGAAATGCGCCTAGGTACAAACCTATGCGCTTTTGTTTGGGGTTTTTCGCCTAGGTACAAAACCTATGCGCTGTAGAATAGTGCCCTAGTTCACTACTAGTGCACGAGAAGGGAAAAAAATGTCTTAGGTGATACACCAAAAACGCTTTATTCAAGTTGAAAGTCAACTGGTCTTTATTAATTTAAAATTCGACTTATATACTACCTGGTTAACATATTTTTTTTTCTCTAATTTAATATTTACAACAAAAAATATTTTTCTTTAAAGAAAACTTAAATGCATATTCAACAATTAAATTCTTACGTTCTAATGTAATATGATCTGTCTGACTGATAAGAGTATTGTGGTAAAAATGCTACGTTAACAAGAAAATAAATTTTTACTGTAATGAAGCTAAGTTGTTTTGTGGGAAAAAATTGTATTACTTGAATTTGAATATTTTTGGAAAATTTAGGTTTTGATGGACTTAAAAATAAATGCGTGATCTGAAGAAATAAATGCGTGATCTGAACATCCTCCCCCGCGTTGAATCATCTGTGATTCAACTAGACTGGTGTATCGTCTGCTAGCGCTGGGTTGATGTTAAAGTCGGATGTGTTGATGTCTAAGGAATGTCTTCTTCTCGGAAGAGGTATTGGGATGCGCGGTTTTTTCTGACGCCTTTTCTTGACATATTTACAGGTTATATAGCCTATTGCAGCTAAGGTACTAAAGACTGTCAAGTACCCTAAACTAAAATAATGGACATGATGCGGTGTCGTTTGAAGGCCATTAGCTTCCTCGGTTTGAAGTTGTTTGATGTCTTCTTTTAATTTAGTGAAGTCTTCTTCTAGGGTTTGCTGGTATCTGGGCGGTTGAAGTAGTTCTAATTGTGAAAATGGGATGATATCCGTGAGGTTCTGTGACGGCAGGAATGCTGTTCTGATGGTACTTGGGTAGAGATTGTGAGACTGTATTGTTGTTCCCGTGTCCTTGATGGTGCATCCAGGTTGTAGCGTGAGCATTCCTTGCCCCTTCAGTAATTGCTGTGAGACCGCGCTTCCACATACGAGGTTTATGGTGGTAGATTCCTTCATATTGTAAATCCAATTATTTGGATTTAATAGTTGTATCCACCTGGGAGGATTCTGTGATCGGACCAATTTACAACTTGGAGGCGTTGAAGAATGCATTAAGAATTCCACTTCGCATATACTAACGTTGGACGCTTTTCTGTAGATAGGATGATGCTGTTGACACATGTAGCTGGAATAATCAATTTTTGTGCATCTTGCAAGCTCTTGATCGGATAGCGGGTAATATTGATCTCGATGTAAGTTGATAATGAGGTAGTTTGTTGAGGGTTCTATAGTTATGTAGCTTCCATTAGCTACAATTGGTAATGGAATAATGCGCAGCAATTCATACTGTTCATATGTGAATAGTGGTAGTCGCGCTCGGAATATGATGTGGTCCTTAACCAAACGACCCTGTACTGTCATCAGGTTGTATACTTGCAATAAGTTGTTCTGACTTCCTGGTAGACGAACGTGGTGAGTGTCGATAATTAGGTCCAATAAGCTATTCTGCATTCTTTGGTAGTTGGATATCATCAGGATCAGACTAAGAGAGGCTGAGCTCAACCATTCCTTTAATTGCTGCTCTTTCAATTCTTCCTCAATGGTATTGAGGGAGCGGTTAACATAGCGATTGAATTCCTCGAACTGTTGGTTGATGTCGTCGTATGATCTTCGAACTATGTTCGTCGTTGAATCAATCAGCGTGGTTTGGTTTTTGATGAGATCTAGAAGATATTTCTGGTTTCCTTCTACCTTGTTTATAACCTCGGACATTTCCTCTGCGTAGCTGGAGTCGAGCACCCCAAATAAGGAGTGTGCAATATTCCCAACAATATCGAGTGGAGCTCTTTTCTGCCTTGAATTTGTTGGAGATTGAAGCAGCTCATTTGTATCCTTTAAGCCTTGCAAAACAGTTCTGAATTGAAAGTTTGTAGAATTGCATTGCGATTGATCTGTCATTCTACTGCATATGTGCTTTAGTCTCTCGATCCCGTAACCGATATTATGATACTCTCGCCAATAACTCGTCATATTATAATAGATGACTAAGTTCCACTCATGTGATATTAAGTGGGTTGGGCCCATACCCTCAAAGTAAATTCCAGGCTGGTTCTCAAATGGAGTTATGGCCACAGGACTTGTGGAGCCCATTACAGGAAAGATCAAGCAAGCTAACAATGATAAGGTTAGAGCAGTCCTTGAAACCCGTCGGCGTTTCGGTCGTGATGATGGATGTTCTGAGACGCTCGCCAGAGGTTCTAGCTGATGTTGTGGAGCAGAACCAGATGCGATAGGTTCTGGCTGAATGTCTGCCATAATAGCTCGGGAATCCATTGATCCAATTGGGGATGAGTCTTCCTGGTCCGTCTTCAAATCTGAAACGGTCACTGTGTCCACTTCAGACGGTATTGGCAATGGTGCCAGTTTATGTATTGGGCGTCTTAAGACACCGGATGCGGTCTTTACGTCTGCGACTCTAACTAAACCATCTTGGCCCTTAATGGTTTTTAGGATTCTTCCTAGTTGCCAGCTTAATACTGGAAGGTTATCTTCTTGGAGCACAACCATGGTGCCTGGTTGGACGTTTTGGCATCGATTTTTCCATTTATACCTGTGTTGTAGTTCATGAAGGTATTCTCTAGTCCACCGATGCCAGAATTGTGTCTTTAGGTGGGTTACTAGCTTCCATCGTTGTAGCAGAGTGACTTTGGTTTGTTCGGCCTGAGGATCAATAACACTTGTCAACGGTTCACCTATGAGGAAGTGACCGGGAGTAAGAGCCGAAAGATCGTCTGGATTTTCCGAGAGTACGGTTAGTGGTCTAGAGTTTAGAATCCCCTCAATCTCCACTATCACTGTCTCTAATTCCTCGTATGTAAGGGATGCCGTTGATACTGTTCTTATTAACAGATGTTTTGCTGACTTCACCGCTGCCTCCCACAATCCGCCAAAATGTGGTGATCTTGGAGGAATAAAATGAAAATCTATGCCATTTCCTGTACAGAATGTGGTAATTTTTTCTTCTGAGTCCTTGGAATACACCGAATCTCGTAACTCCGTTAGTTGATTTTTTGCTCCTACGAAATTTGTGGCATTGTCGCAATATAGATTGCGACAATTACCGCGTCTACTGGTAAATCTTCGGAGGGCGGCGATAAAAGCTGCCGTTGTTAGATCGCTAACGACCTCAAGATGCGTAGCTTTGGTGGCGAAACAACAAAACACTGCTACGTAACATTTATGCGGACGCTTCCCTCTTAATTTGTAGTGGATCCAGAACGGACCACAGAAGTCCACGCCAGCGTTTACAAATGGTCTTGCGGGTTGTACTCGCTGTTGTGGCAAATTTCCCATAAACTGTGCAAGTAATTTTGGTTTAGCTCGTGAACATCGCAAGCAGTTTTGGACTGTTGATCTTGCAGTTGTTTTACCTTTTAAAGGCCAAAACCTCTCTCGTGTTATTGCAAGTAAGTTCTGGGCGCCTGCATGTGAATTTTTATGGTGTAAATGTTCCATCAGCATCTTTGTGGTGCTATGTGCGTAAGGTAATAGCATTGGATGCTTTGTATCGTAAGGTAGGTTGGCTTCCTCGAGTCTTCCTCCTACTCGTATAATCCCATTCTCATCAATAAATGGGCTGAGGCTGCTGATGGGACTTGCGTTGTGTACGATGGCTGACTTTTTCAATTGCTGAAGCTCCTCCTTGAATGTTTCAGCTTGCGTTTCCTTAATAAGGACAATTAGCGCTTCTTCTAGCTCATTTACAGTTAACTGCCCTTTGCTTCTATCTGGTTCTGTTTTGCACTTACAGTTCTTTACAAATCTAAGAACGTAAGCCGTAACCCTCTGCATATGGTTAAAGGAATTACGATGGTTGATGGTTTTGGTAACCAGTCCTGCAACCATGCTTACTGGGATTGTAATCTTTGTTTTTTTCTTCTCCAAATCGCTCGCTGCAGGAACATATTGTGCCGGCCAAATGGATTCCTTCCCATGCAGGAACGGTGGTCCGTGGAACCATAACGCGTGGCCTTCTAATTTCTCGGGAGCAAGACCTCTGGATAATACATCAGCCGGATTCTGCTTTGAGGCTACATGTCGCCATTGATTGGCTTCAGATAACTCCTGGATTGCTGCTATCCTATTAGCAACAAAGCTCTGGAAGGATGATGACGCAGAGTTCAACCAGTTGAGGACAATTTCAGAATCAGTCCAGTAGAATGTCTTGCAGTTTTGTAATTTTAAATCCTCCTTAACTCGTTTGGCTAGTTCGGAGGCAAGTTTCGCAGCACACAACTCAAGACGAGGAAGAGTTATCTTCTTGACAGGAGCTACTCTCGATTTAGCACATAGAAGTGCTACTCTTATACAGTTGGTGCCAAATGTGGATCTGAGATAAACTGCTGCACCGTAAGCTCGTTCCGATGCGTCGGCGAATACATGCATTTGGATTGTGGCAGGAACTTGTTGACTGAATATGTGTCGTGGGAATTTGATGTTATTCAGGCTCCTCATACCTTCTCTGAATCTGATCCATCGGGTGTGCATCTCTTGAGGTATGGCGGCGTCCCAGTCTAGTTTCAATTCCCATAATCGTTGTAAGAATAACTTGGCGATAATCACAACAGGTCCCATTATGCCCAAGGGGTCAAATAAGTGTGCAATGTTAGAGGCCACTATTCTCTTGGTGACATTGTCGTTTTCGTTCCATGTTGCCTTTATACAGAAAGAGTCTGATTTAGGCATCCATGTTAAGCCCAACGTCTTGACTTGTTCCTCAGATGATCCATCCTTGAAGTTTATTTGGACTTCTGTATCGTTGGATGGTATACCCATTAGTAATTGTGGGTGATTCGCGCACCACTTCCTTAGTTTAAATTGTCCTTGTTGTAACACCTTTATTGCTTCCTCCTGGATGGCGAGTGCCATTGATAAGCTGTCGGCTCCGGTCATCAAGTCATCTACATAGAAGTCGTTCTGTATGGCCTTGGAGCCCAAAGGAAATCTATTCGCGTTATCTTGGCCTAGTCTTTGTAAACACTTCGTTGCCAAATATGGTGCTGATGTTGTGCCATAAGTAACAGTGTTGAGCTGGTAGAATTTCATAGAATGGCTAGGATCTTTTCTCCAGGCTATTAGTTGGTATTTGCGATCCTCCTCAGCCACTTCGATTTGCCGGAACATTTTTTCTACATCTGCCGTGAAGACAAACCTGGGTAGTCGGAACCGTAACAATATGGAGAAGAGTTCCGACTGGATGGTAGGTCCTGTTGCTAAAACATCGTTTAATGATAAATTGGTTGATGTTTTACACGATGCGTCAAACACTACCCTGAGTTTGGTGGTGCTACTTTCTGGCTTCAAGACACAATGGTGTGGGAGAAAGTAGTATGGGTGACGGATTGATCTAATAGGCACTTCTTGCATGTGCCCTAGTTGAGAGTATTCATCCAAGAACTTCGTATATTCCAATTTAAGGTCTTCATGTCGGCTTAACTTCTTCTCAAGTGAAGTGAATCTTCTAAGTGCAATGTCGATCGATTCACCCAGCTGCGCTGGATCTTGGTTAAAGGGTAACTTTACTATGAAGCGACCTTCGGAGCTTCTTCTAACGGTCTGGATGAAGTGCTCTTCGCAGCGTTTTTCGGCAGGTGTCAAAGCGGCGTGAGAAGTGTCAACTTCTTCCAGTTTCCAGAATCGTTCTATGGTGCTGTTGATATCATGATTGCCTCCAATTCCGCAAAATGATTTGGGTTGTGTCATTCCATCTATCCTTCCTGCGACGATCCATCCTAAGACAGAATTTTGTAGTACTGGCAATCCTTTGCCTAAATTGATTTGGCCGACAGATAAAAGTTCATGGTAGAATTCTGCTCCGACCAATACGTCAATTGCTGCACGATGGTTGAATGTAGAATCTGCAAGAGGTATGTTCTTTGGAATGTCCCATAAACTGGTGTCTATCTCCTCGGCTGGTTGAGGAGCTATAATTTGTGGTACCACTAATGCCTCTAAACGTCTTGAGAACCCTGAGGTTGTTGATTGCATCAGTAAGTTTACTCTTTTTTGAGCTCTCTGCTTCATTTCCCAAATGCCTTCGATAATTGTATCTGCCGGTCGATGAGTTAATCCAAGTTTTTTACAAACTCTTTCGGTAATAACGTTCACCTGGGAGCCGGAATCTAGTATAGCTCTGCAGGATATTGTTAGGCCCTTGCCGTTGCTGATATTTATCATGGCGGTGCCTAATAGTACATAACGTCTTCCTCTCATATTGTTTTGTGTAGCAAGAGTGAAATAATTGTCTGTCTTGTTTTCTGGCTTAGCTGCTGCCTCTGAAGTAGTTGATTGGTTTACTGGTATATTCTTTACTGCTGGCACACTATTGGTGTTTCTATCTATATGAAGAAGTGAATTGTGTTTGCTGTTGCATTTCTTGCAACTCCTTAGGCTACAAACAGCAGCTGCATGCCCAGGTTTGAGGCAATTAACGCAAAGTTTGTTTCTTCTTACTAAATTGAGTCTGTTGTTCGGAGATAACTGGAGGAACTCCTTGCAGAAATATAACGGGTGGCTGGCCTTGCATATGCTGCAACTATGTGGTACACTGGAAGTTGATGATAGCGCCTTAACTGTCGACTGCCGCACTTGGTGTGCCTCATGGTGTCTGCCCTTGTTACCTAAAGCCTCCAGTGATTGAAACCTCGTCTCTAAGAACTCCAGTAGTTCCTTTACTGGCTGAAGATTCCTGGGTTCCTTTAATGATTGCTCGTATAGGCTATGAGTATTTCTATCGAGCTTTTTGATTAAGAGATGTACCAATAATGGATCCCAATCATTAGTAGATATGTTTAAATTTTGAAGGCCTAGCAGGCATTCTTGAGTTACATCATGTAAGGATTTTATCCCAGCCGCGCTTTCTGTAGAGAGCACCGGCTGTGCCAGAAGCTTGTTTAGAAGTGCGGTCACAAGTAATCTGGTATTGTTGTATCGATCTCTTAGCATATCCCATGCAGCCTCGTAGTTCTCGTCGGTTATGGTAAAATGTCTTATGAGACGCTCTGCTTCCCCAGATAAATTGGTCTTAAGGTACCAAAGCTTTTGGCATCCTCCCATCTGCTGGTTATTTACCATTTGGTTGAAAAGGTCATGAAATTGGCGCCATTTTAGGTAATCGCCGTCGAATTTCGGGATGCTGATCTTGGGAAGCTGCATCATACTTGGCTGGTTAATTGAAGTGGAGTATTGCTGCGTGGTAACTTGCTGAGGTACATCCTGCACTTCCAATTTTTGTGTTAAGTGCAATATTCCTGCTTGGACCAACTGCTCCAATTGAAGGTATGCCTCCATATTATAGCCGACTGCCTGTGGGTCATCGCTTAGTTCGCAAATAGTTTGGTGGTACTGCTCAACCTGAGCCCAATAGCCGTCAATTGATTTTAATTGTAGCTCCGAGTACTGCTTGGGTTGCACTTGTCTGTCCGCAAGTGTTTGTGTCAGAAGCCGATCAAGTGACTGCATGATCGCCCCTTGCCTCCTTATCAGCTTCACAATTTGGTCATTATTCTCTGTATTATTCTCGGGAGCTGCTGTATGATTAGCAGCCGGTTGACCTGTTTTGATTAACTTCTTGATGGCCCCCTTAGATGGTTGATATGCCTTAGCACCTTCTTCAGCTTCATGGTCGTTTTCCTCGTCGTCCAATTGCAAGTCCAACATGGGCCCTGGGGGTTGTGACGATGTTGCATCTTTGAGCTCGGTTATGTTGGCACCGATGACCTCAAAGTATTTGTGGTATAACTTCTTTATGGCGTCGAAATATTCCTTCTTGAAATATGCATGGCTCAATGGTACGTCTTCTAGTTTCCTGATCGCGCTATCTGTTTGCTGAAATGTCTCCCAAGCAGCCTGCAAACATTGCAGTTTGTCTTGGCAGTATTTCAGTGTTCTGCGCTCGGTTGGAGTCTTCCTGTAGTTGGATATAAGCTGCTCGATCTCTCCCCCAACCTTGCCTTGTGATTCTGCCAGTGGTTCCATGACTTCAAAGCGATGATCAGCTGGATATAAAATTTATGCTTCTGGTATGTGTGTTGGATAGGTGTCCGCTGTGACCTTAACGATGCTTCCAGCGACTGTGATTTTGCGTGGATCGTGATATTAGCCCCTGCTAAATCACGTCGGGGTCACCAGATGTTTTTGTATAGCGAGGGAAGCTTTTTTCTCCCCGCTTGGTTGATGGTGGAAATGCGCCTAGGTACAAACCTATGCGCTTTTGTTTGGGGTTTTTCGCCTAGGTACAAAACCTATGCGCTGTAGAATAGTGCCCTAGTTCACTACTAGTGCACGAGAAGGGAAAAAAATGTCTTAGGTGATACACCAAAAACGCTTTATTCAAGTTGAAAGTCAACTGGTCTTTATTAATTTAAAATTCGACTTATATACTACCTGGTTAACATATTTTTTTTTCTCTAATTTAATATTTACAACAAAAAATATTTTCTTTAAAGAAAACTTAAATGCATATTCAACAATTAAATTCTTACGTTCTAATGTAATATGATCTGTCTGACTGATAAGAGTATTGTGGTAAAAATGCTACGTTAACAAGAAAATAAATTTTTACTGTAATGAAGCTAAGTTGTTTTGTGGGAAAAAATTGTATTACTTGAATTTGAATATTTTTGGAAAATTTAGGTTTTGATGGACTTAAAAATAAATGCGTGATCTGAAGAAATAAATGCGTGATCTGAACAGTTGTTTTTGTTATTTTTGTTAGTTTTGTTGTTTTTGTTATTTTAGTTGTTTTTGTTGTTTTTGTTGCTTTTGCTGTTTTTGTTGTTTTGCTGTTTTTGTTGTTTTGTTATTTTGTTGTTTTTGTTGTTTTGTTGTTTTTGTTGTTTTTGTTGTGTTTGCTGTTTTGTTGTTTTTGTTGCTTTTGTTGCTTTTGTCGTTTTTGCTGTTTTTTTGTTTTTGTTGTTTTTGTTATTTCTGTTGTTTTT
>CATLJY010000616.1:0-40751 GCA_949987705.1 Thereva unica
ACTGCATCGATTGTTGTTCCATGTCTTGTAGTTGGCTCATTACGGTTATTATTCATTTGCAGTTCTAATTTATCTCGTAGAAAGCTTACCAAGAGTTGTCCATCTTCGGACGCGAAATTAATATTGAAATCTCCTGCTAAAATTAGTGGCAACGTATGATAGTTTTCTCCTAATTCTTCAGAACCTACTCGACCGTAAATCATAAGTCTTTTGTATATAAACTTTATGATATTTTTAACTGCGTTATTGGGCGAAATGTAAACAACTGCCATTATGATGTTTGTTCCATCGTCCAAAACACAGTGAGCAGCACATATATCACCAATTGATGATTGACCAATACATAAAATACATAAAATACATAAAATACATAAAATACATAAAATACATAAAATACATAAAATACATAAAATACATAAAATACATAAAATACATAAAATACATAAAATACATAAAATACATAAAATACATAAAATACATAAAATACATAAAATACATAAAATACATAAAATACATAAAATACATAAAATACATAAAATACATAAAATACATAAAATACATAAAATACATAAAATACATAAAATACATAAAATACATAAAATACATAAAATACATAAAATACATAAAATACATAAAATACATAAAATACATAAAATACATAAAATACATAAAATACATAAAATACATAAAATGCATAAAATGCATAAAATGCATAAAATGCATAAAATGCATAAAATGCATAAAATGCATAAAATGCATAAAATGCATAAAATGCATAAAATGCATAAAATGCATAAAATGCATAAAATGCATAAAATGCATAAAATGCATAAAATGCATAAAATGCATAAAATGCATAAAATACATAAAATACATAAAATACATAAAATACATAAAATACATAAAATACATAAAATACATAAAATACATAAAATACATAAAATACATAAAATACATAAAATACATAAAATACATAAAATACATAAAATACATAAAATACATAAAATACATAAAATACATAAAATACATAAAATACATAAAATACATAAAATACATAAAATACATAAAATACATAAAATACATAAAATACATAAAATACATAAAATACATAAAATACATAAAATACATAAAATACATAAAATACATAAAATACATAAAATACATAAAATACATAAAATACATAAAATACATAAAATACATAAAATACATAAAATACATAAAATACATAAAATACATAAATACATAAAATACATAAAATACATAAAATACATAAAATACATAAAATACATAAAATACATAAAATACATAAAATACATAAAATACATAAAATACATAAAATACATAAAATACATAAAATACATAAAATACATAAAATACATAAAATACATAAAATACATAAAATACATAAAATACATAAAATACATAAAATACATAAAATACATAAAATACATAAAATACATAAAATACATAAAATACATAAAATACATAAAATACATAAAATACATAAAATACATAAAATACATAAAATACATAAAATACATAAAATACATAAAATACATAAAATACATAAAATACATAAAATACATAAAATACATAAAATACATAAAATACATAAAATACATAAAATACATAAAATACATAAAATACATAAAATACATAAAATACATAAAATACATAAAATACATAAAATACATAAAATACATAAAATACATAAAATACATAAAATACATAAAATACATAAAATACATAAAATACATAAAATACATAAAATACATAAAATACATAAAATACATAAAATACATAAATACATAAAATACATAAATACATAAAATACATAAAATACATAAAATACATAAATACATAATACATAATACATAATACATAATACATAATACATAATACATAATACATAATACATAATACATAATACATAATACATAATACATAATACATAATACATAATACATAATACATAATACATAATACATAATACATAATACATAATACATAATACATAATACATAATACATAATACATAATACATAATACATAATACATAATACATAATACATAATACATAATACATAATACATAATACATAATACATAATACATAATACATAATACATAATACATAATACATAATACATAATACATAATACATAATACATAATACATAATACATAATACATAATACATAATACATAATACATAATACATAATACATAATACATAATACATAATACATAATACATAATACATAATACATAATACATAATACATAATACATAATACATAATACATAATACATAATACATAATACATAATACATAATACATAATACATAATACATAATACATAATACATAATACATAATACATAATACATAATACATAATACATAATACATAATACATAATACATAATACATAATACATAATACATAATACATAATACATAATACATAATACATAATACATAATACATAATACATAATACATAATACATAATACATAATACATAATACATAATACATAATACATAATACATAATACATAATACATAATACATAATACATAATACATAATACATAATACATAATACATAATACATAATACATAATACATAATACATAATACATAATACATAATACATAATACATAATACATAATACATAATACATAATACATAATACATAATACATAATACATAATACATAATACATAATACATAATACATAATACATAATACATAATACATAATACATAATACATAATACATAATACATAATACATAATACATAATACATAATACATAATACATAATACATAATACATAATACATAATACATAATACATAATACATAATACATAATACATAATACATAATACATAATACATAATACATAATACATAATACATAATACATAATACATAATACATAATACATAATACATAATACATAATACATAATACATAATACATAATACATAATACATAATACATAATACATAATACATAATACATAATACATAATACATAATACATAATACATAATACATAATACATAATACATAATACATAATACATAATACATAATACATAATACATAATACATAATACATAATACATAATACATAATACATAATACATAATACATAATACATAATACATAATACATAATACATAATACATAATACATAATACATAATACATAATACATAATACATAATACATAATACATAATACATAATACATAATACATAATACATAATACATAATACATAATACATAATACATAATACATAATACATAATACATAATACATAATACATAATACATAATACATAATACATAATACATAATACATAATACATAATACATAATACATAATACATAATACATAATACATAATACATAATACATAATACATAATACATAATACATAATACATAATACATAATACATAATACATAATACATAATACATAATACATAATACATAATACATAATACATAATACATAATACATAATACATAATACATAATACATAATACATAATACATAATACATAATACATAATACATAATACATAATACATAATACATAATACATAATACATAATACATAATACATAATACATAATACATAATACATAATACATAATACATAATACATAATACATAATACATAATACATAATACATAATACATAATACATAATACATAATACATAATACATAATACATAATACATAATACATAATACATAATACATAATACATAATACATAATACATAATACATAATACATAATACATAATACATAATACATAATACATAATACATAATACATAATACATAATACATAATACATAATACATAATACATAATACATAATACATAATACATAATACATAATACATAATACATAATACATAATACATAATACATAATACATAATACATAATACATAATACATAATACATAATACATAATACATAATACATAATACATAATACATAATACATAATACATAATACATAATACATAATACATAATACATAATACATAATACATAATACATAATACATAATACATAATACATAATACATAATACATAATACATAATACATAATACATAATACATAATACATAATACATAATACATAATACATAATACATAATACATAATACATAATACATAATACATAATACATAATACATAATACATAATACATAATACATAATACATAATACATAATACATAATACATAATACATAATACATAATACATAATACATAATACATAATACATAATACATAATACATAATACATAATACATAATACATAATACATAATACATAATACATAATACATAATACATAATACATAATACATAATACATAATACATAATACATAATACATAATACATAATACATAATACATAATACATAATACATAATACATAATACATAATACATAATACATAATACATAATACATAATACATAATACATAATACATAATACATAATACATAATACATAATACATAATACATAATACATAATACATAATACATAATACATAATACATAATACATAATACATAATACATAATACATAATACATAATACATAATACATAATACATAATACATAATACATAATACATAATACATAATACATAATACATAATACATAATACATAATACATAATACATAATACATAATACATAATACATAATACATAATACATAATACATAATACATAATACATAATACATAATACATAATACATAATACATAATACATAATACATAATACATAATACATAATACATAATACATAATACATAATACATAATACATAATACATAATACATAATACATAATACATAATACATAATACATAATACATAATACATAATACATAATACATAATACATAATACATAATACATAATACATAATACATAATACATAATACATAATACATAATACATAATACATAATACATAATACATAATACATAATACATAATACATAATACATAATACATAATACATAATACATAATACATAATACATAATACATAATACATAATACATAATACATAATACATAATACATAATACATAATACATAATACATAATACATAATACATAATACATAATACATAATACATAATACATAATACATAATACATAATACATAATACATAATACATAATACATAATACATAATACATAATACATAATACATAATACATAATACATAATACATAATACATAATACATAATACATAATACATAATACATAATACATAATACATAATACATAATACATAATACATAATACATAATACATAATACATAATACATAATACATAATACATAATACATAATACATAATACATAATACATAATACATAATACATAATACATAATACATAATACATAATACATAATACATAATACATAATACATAATACATAATACATAATACATAATACATAATACATAATACATAATACATAATACATAATACATAATACATAATACATAATACATAATACATAATACATAATACATAATACATAATACATAATACATAATACATAATACATAATACATAATACATAATACATAATACATAATACATAATACATAATACATAATACATAATACATAATACATAATACATAATACATAATACATAATACATAATACATAATACATAATACATAATACATAATACATAATACATAATACATAATACATAATACATAATACATAATACATAATACATAATACATAATACATAATACATAATACATAATACATAATACATAATACATAATACATAATACATAATACATAATACATAATACATAATACATAATACATAATACATAATACATAATACATAATACATAATACATAATACATAATACATAATACATAATACATAATACATAATACATAATACATAATACATAATACATAATACATAATACATAATACATAATACATAATACATAATACATAATACATAATACATAATACATAATACATAATACATAATACATAATACATAATACATAATACATAATACATAATACATAATACATAATACATAATACATAATACATAATACATAATACATAATACATAATACATAATACATAATACATAATACATAATACATAATACATAATACATAATACATAATACATAATACATAATACATAATACATAATACATAATACATAATACATAATACATAATACATAATACATAATACATAATACATAATACATAATACATAATACATAATACATAATACATAATACATAATACATAATACATAATACATAATACATAATACATAATACATAATACATAATACATAATACATAATACATAATACATAATACATAATACATAATACATAATACATAATACATAATACATAATACATAATACATAATACATAATACATAATACATAATACATAATACATAATACATAATACATAATACATAATACATAATACATAATACATAATACATAATACATAATACATAATACATAATACATAATACATAATACATAATACATAATACATAATACATAATACATAATACATAATACATAATACATAATACATAATACATAATACATAATACATAATACATAATACATAATACATAATACATAATACATAATACATAATACATAATACATAATACATAATACATAATACATAATACATAATACATAATACATAATACATAATACATAATACATAATACATAATACATAATACATAATACATAATACATAATACATAATACATAATACATAATACATAATACATAATACATAATACATAATACATAATACATAATACATAATACATAATACATAATACATAATACATAATACATAATACATAATACATAATACATAATACATAATACATAATACATAATACATAATACATAATACATAATACATAATACATAATACATAATACATAATACATAATACATAATACATAATACATAATACATAATACATAATACATAATACATAATACATAATACATAATACATAATACATAATACATAATACATAATACATAATACATAATACATAATACATAATACATAATACATAATACATAATACATAATACATAATACATAATACATAATACATAATACATAATACATAATACATAATACATAATACATAATACATAATACATAATACATAATACATAATACATAATACATAATACATAATACATAATACATAATACATAATACATAATACATAATACATAATACATAATACATAATACATAATACATAATACATAATACATAATACATAATACATAATACATAATACATAATACATAATACATAATACATAATACATAATACATAATACATAATACATAATACATAATACATAATACATAATACATAATACATAATACATAATACATAATACATAATACATAATACATAATACATAATACATAATACATAATACATAATACATAATACATAATACATAATACATAATACATAATACATAATACATAATACATAATACATAATACATAATACATAATACATAATACATAATACATAATACATAATACATAATACATAATACATAATACATAATACATAATACATAATACATAATACATAATACATAATACATAATACATAATACATAATACATAATACATAATACATAATACATAATACATAATACATAATACATAATACATAATACATAATACATAATACATAATACATAATACATAATACATAATACATAATACATAATACATAATACATAATACATAATACATAATACATAATACATAATACATAATACATAATACATAATACATAATACATAATACATAATACATAATACATAATACATAATACATAATACATAATACATAATACATAATACATAATACATAATACATAATACATAATACATAATACATAATACATAATACATAATACATAATACATAATACATAATACATAATACATAATACATAATACATAATACATAATACATAATACATAATACATAATACATAATACATAATACATAATACATAATACATAATACATAATACATAATACATAATACATAATACATAATACATAATACATAATACATAATACATAATACATAATACATAATACATAATACATAATACATAATACATAATACATAATACATAATACATAATACATAATACATAATACATAATACATAATACATAATACATAATACATAATACATAATACATAATACATAATACATAATACATAATACATAATACATAATACATAATACATAATACATAATACATAATACATAATACATAATACATAATACATAATACATAATACATAATACATAATACATAATACATAATACATAATACATAATACATAATACATAATACATAATACATAATACATAATACATAATACATAATACATAATACATAATACATAATACATAATACATAATACATAATACATAATACATAATACATAATACATAATACATAATACATAATACATAATACATAATACATAATACATAATACATAATACATAATACATAATACATAATACATAATACATAATACATAATACATAATACATAATACATAATACATAATACATAATACATAATACATAATACATAATACATAATACATAATACATAATACATAATACATAATACATAATACATAATACATAATACATAATACATAATACATAATACATAATACATAATACATAATACATAATACATAATACATAATACATAATACATAATACATAATACATAATACATAATACATAATACATAATACATAATACATAATACATAATACATAATACATAATACATAATACATAATACATAATACATAATACATAATACATAATACATAATACATAATACATAATACATAATACATAATACATAATACATAATACATAATACATAATACATAATACATAATACATAATACATAATACATAATACATAATACATAATACATAATACATAATACATAATACATAATACATAATACATAATACATAATACATAATACATAATACATAATACATAATACATAATACATAATACATAATACATAATACATAATACATAATACATAATACATAATACATAATACATAATACATAATACATAATACATAATACATAATACATAATACATAATACATAATACATAATACATAATACATAATACACAGTACATAATACATAATACATAAAATACATAATACGTTGCCCGATCACACATTTTCGTAACGTTTTCGTTACACTTTCGTTACACTTTCGCCAGTTTACCCCCCAAGTCAAGCGTTTGTAAAGAAGTTTCCCAAGTCAAGCGTGCGTAAAGAAGTTTCACTTCAAAAATGCTTTTATGTTCTGTAATTTAATAATTGAATTGTTTATTTAAAGCAAAAATGGTCTAGCGGAACATCTTTGATTGTTTATTATTGAAATATTTCTTTTTTTCCTTTAATTTATTAATTAATAAATAAAAAGAATAACACCATCATATTCTTGGCTTTTGAGCAACAGATGTCGCCCCTAGTAGTCATTCTATGGGGTCCTCTTGCCGTCCGGTACTCCATAGAACAAGTCGTCATCTACTTGATTCTTCTTCTATGTCTTTCCAATGAAACACAGTATGTCAATCGACGAACAGAACTTTATTAATGCATTAAATACTACTAAGCGTTACTAATTATAAATAACTACAACGGACTACGTACACTACTAACTACTACATGACTGCGAAACTAATGCAAATATTATGATACAACAAACTACGTGCAGCTATTACAGGATTTAAAATGGAACTGACAAAGAAAATTATTTTTCTATTATTTAAATTATTCAAAGGTTACTTAGTCTAATCTTTTCTTCGGGGTCACCAACTTCTATGGGGTCCTCTTGCCGTCCGGTACTCCATAGAACAAGTCGTCATCTACTTGATTCTTCTTCTATATCTTTCCAATGAAACACAGTATGTCAATCGACGAACAGAACTTTATTAATGCATTAAATACTACTAAGCGTTACTAATTACAAATAACTACAACGGACTACGTACACTACGAACTACTACATGACTGCGAAACTAATGCAAATATTATGATATAACAAACTACGTGCAGCTATTACAGGATTTAAAATGGAACTGACAAAGAAAATTATTTTTCTATTATTTAAATTATTCAAAGGTTACTTAGTCTAATACATAATTTTTGTGTACAGTGTTGATAGTTTTGTGTGTTTCACATGTTGGTGGCTCTGTGATCGCTTGGTGTCGCCACAATTCCATAACAAGTGATGGAATGAATATTCCACACGGGTGCGGAATGCCCGCAATTCCGTGTCTAAAAGCAATATCAGAATGCTCGTATTCTACAAGAGGCGTAGAAAAAAATATTTATGTCACAATAATTACAGCGCGTCGTCCGCATTCTCGATTATTGTGCCGAGCCGAATCAAACATACCGCTATACCGGCGATCTTCTTTCATGGATTTACTACACAAAAAGGGGACCAGCTTGTATGTTCCAACTACAGAGAAATTTTGCTTATTGCACGATTATGAAAGAGTCCACATCCGATCACATATTCACATTAAGAAAGGCGAAAGAATTTAATATAGAGACCTGCCTCTTTTTCATTGACTTTAAGACAGCATGACCTTGCGCTATCACCAAAAATGGCGAAACTGAATTTTCCAGATCAATTAATGCAACTAAATAAAACCTCATTAAGTCGAGTGATAAACAGATTGAGAATACAGAGCAATGTATCGGTGCCCTTTGAAACGAACAGAGGCCTCGGGCAAGGAGATTCCCTATCCTGCTTACTATTTAACATCTTAAAAAAAGCGGTCCAAGAGGCACGCATTGAACCCAGAGGGACAATTCTAAACAAATCTATTCAGTTAATGGTATATGAAGATGATATAATCATCATAGGCAGGTTAACGGCTGCAGCAAAGGAAGCCCATGTAGCGTTAGAAAAGCCAGCATCAAAATCTGGACTTATTATCAATGAAAATAAAACGAAACATATGCGAATCCCGCGAAAAAGAACAGGGCAAAATATAACAATCGACAGATATAACATAGAATCCATAAACGAGTTCAAGACAACATTAAGGCGGAAATTGAAAGAAAAACACTGCTAGCGAACAAAACAGAATGTTAAAATATTTTAAATCAAAAATAATAACCAGGACTGCCAAATTTAAGTGATACAAAGTAGTAATACAACCAGTACTGATGTACTGATCGGAAGCATGGACGCTTACTAGGCAAGACGAGCAGGTCTTCGGAAGCTCCGAAAGAAAAGTTCTCCGCAGGATCACAGGCGCAGTAAATGAAGAAGGTGTCTGGAAAGAAGATACAATTACGAATTGTACCAAATATACAAAGAACCTGACATAAACAAATGAATCAAGATATCACGCCTACGCTGGATAGGACATGTAATGAGAATGCTTGAAGAAGCGCCCACAGAAATCCTGTTCCTCCAAACGCCTGAGGGAAGAAGGTCACAAGGAAGACCTAGGAAGAAATATAAAGACGACATCCAAATGGACTTGCGCACAATTGGGATCACCAACTGGAAGAGAAAGACGCAGGACCAACAACGTTGGAAGAAAATTTTTGAGGAGTCCAAGGCTCACAGAAGGCTGTAGCGCCAATGATGATGATGATTATCATTTTTACGACCAAATATAAAAGATATTATCAAAAATCTTCAAGCTCAAATTTCGCATTAAATGCATTCTTTTAATTAATTTTTAATTAATCTTCAATAAACATTCTGTGGTCATATTATTTTAATTTACATTGAAAATTATTATCATATATCGACTATTTCACACAGTCTATTATAGGTAAGTAAGATTCTTTCAAACTTATTTTGTATTGTTAGTATGCCGTCAAATTTTGAAATTGTTAAAAGTGTGCCGCAACAAGAAAAAGGTTGAGAATCACTGGTCTGTTCCCTAGCCAAACATGAACTCTTTAAAATCCCGTTCGATTTTTTGGTTTCAGACGTTCCAGTCAATTACAATCATGCCCGCCATCCAAAAAGAGGACTTTTAGTTGACCGCAAAAAGAGGCTATAAAATGTTCATACACAACTATGTTACATTTTTTTCTTGTTCTTAAGGTTTTCAATTACATGTATAAATATATCCGTACCTCATAAGTCGATTTTTCATCATTGACCGGCCCAATGAAAATCACAAAAATCAGAAATCGAGAATGGGTAAGGTACCCTTAAGTGAATTTTTATAACTTTCCAGGATAGGAAAAACAAGTTTAATTTGGTTCCTGAAATAAATGTATATAGTATGTATGTACTTTTTTTTAAATATTTTTGTTCTAGAAAATATATAGAAAAATTATTGTTAACTGAAAATGAAAAGACCGTGTCAAAAAAAATTTATTTTTTTTATTTTTTATTTTTTTTTTTTATATCCTTTATTAGATTTAATTAGATTTTAAAAAACTACTTAAAGCTAACAAAGGGTTTTTAGCCCATGGATCTTAGTCCTAGCGGGCTTTATATTGTCTTATTGCTAGTTCTTAGATAATATTATGTTGTACAGAGTTATAGTTACGCTGTTTATATTCTTATTTTATTCTAAATCTTAGGTTCAGGTTCTAAAATTAGTCTATTTACTAATTCGATTAATGTTTTCGTCTGGTTTTTGTTCGTATTGAGTTTTGGTGTGTCGTTGCAAGACCCTCTCCATTACAGGCCATGAAGTTTTCTCTTTAACTAATACAACCATAGCTGAAGCCGGTCCACAAATCTGACATTTGGTTAGAATAAACATGGCGCGGAATAGGCTCGGGATTTTTTTCGTTATATTTTTGTGGTAAAAAGTGGAAAATCATTGTAAGTTATTACTTTAAACTATACATGGATTATCAGTGATTAGTTCTTTAGTGATTTAATAAGAAAAAATTAAAAAAAAATAGTGATTTAGTGAGTTTTAAGTGTGTTAATTGTTGAGGTGAGCAATTTATTTTACTTCCGCGGTGTTTCTTTCGTGTTTATTAAGGAAAAATATGCTGATTATTTAATTAAAAGTGATTTTAAAGTCATTAAATAATTTATTATGCAATTATTATTAAACATATATATGCAGAAAAGTGTGAAATGAAAAGTGAATAAGAAAAGTGTTTTTCTACACCTATATTTTTAATAATAATTACATAATATATGTATTAATCACTGTAAAATCACTTGTAATCCCATAACTAAACAAAACATTAAATTTTCAACATTTTTTTCGTAAATAAACATGAAAAAACACCGTGAATGTAAAAACAGTTGTTCGCCTTAACAATTAAAACACTTAAAAGACACTTAATCACTAAATTATTTTTATTTTTTTTAATTAAATCACTAATAAACTATTCACTGGTAAATCCAAGTGCAGTTAAAAGTGTTAAAATACAATATTTTACCACTTTTTACTGCAAAACTATAACCAAAACGTTCCCGAACTTATTCCGCGCCATGTTTATTCCGCTCACTCCGGTGAATTTATGGACCGAGTTGACGACCATGAAAAACTCTCCTTCGGGGCCTGTAGTTGAGAGGGTCTTGGTCGTTGTCATATTCTATGTGTTGTCGTAGCACGTGAGATGTTGTAGGGCAGTCTATAAACAGGTGTCGTGCTGTTAATGTTTGTGTAGGACAGTGGGGACAAGAAGGTGGGGAAGTTTTTTGGAAGATATACTTTTTAGTCGCAAGGAAATGTCCGAGTCTTAGTCTCGTTAGCAGCACCCCTAATGCCCTGGGCAGATCATGTCCCTGGGGGGTTGTGATCTCTTTCCAGTGTGACGCTAGGAACGTGCTGCTTGTGTTCCAGTCGCGTAGTTTAGTTTCCTCCATCGTTTGTCGCATTTTTTCCGTACTGATGTAAAGTCCGATGGTCTTATTTCCGTTAGAGGACGTCTATGTGCTTCCTTTGCTTCCTTGTCTGCGCGTTCATTTCCATCTATGCCGACATGTGCGGGGCACCAAATGAGCCGTATGTCCTGCTCAGTAATTAGTTGTCTTATGAGTTTTAGGGTTGGATGTTCGTTTTTTAGGTTCCTTATTGAGTTGGCTGCGGATAGTGAGTCTGTTACGATCAATGTAGATTCTGATACTTGTGCATGTAAGCAGGCTTTGTATATTGCCTCGTGATAGTGTGCCTCGTCCAGGTCTGTAACCTACAACTCCATTTGGAAGTTTTTGTTCAAGGAGCCAGTTCAGTCTATTGCTAAGTATTTTTTCCAAGATTTTCGAGGCTGTAGGGAGAAAGGATATAGGCCTGATTTTGGTGGGAGGAATGATTTTGTTGGGTATTTTGGAATGGGACGGATCTCTGCTAATTTCCAGGCGTGTGGAAATGAGCCCGAGCTCAGTACCATATTATATAGCCTAGTTAGCCTAAGTAGGTAGTGTGATGGGGCTTTCTTCATCATACCATACGTTACTTTATCTAGGCCCGGTGTTGAACCTTTATAAGAGTCCAAAACATTTTGCACTTCTCTTAAGGTTATATGATTATCAAGGGGCGAGGGGGCCAGATTTAGGAGGGTTTCCAGATCTGCTTGCATTATTCTTTCGTGTTCAGCGTGTAGAGTTGGATTAGTGCTAGCATAGCTTGATAATTGTTTGGCTATGATGTTTGGGATTTCGCAGGGGTTTACAATTGTCTTATCTTCATGCTCAAGTGCAGAGATCACGATTCTTTTTCTGTTACCGAATATCGCTCTAACATTGCGCCAGTTTTCTTGGACAGAGTTGTTGGGGTTGATGGAATCGAGGAAGTTTACCCAAGCCTTGCGCTTTTCTTCCTTAATTGTTCTGCGCATTTCCGCAATATTTCTACGGTAAAGAATTGCATTTTCTGCTGAAGGTGATCTTTTAAATCGCTTCCATGCTTGATCTTTTCGTCGAATCAGCTGACGAATGTGATGGTAAACCAGGTAGGGGTGTTTATGTTGGCAATCTGTGTTGTGGGAATGCTGGAGTTAGCGGCGTATCGAATGGCTTTCGTTAGGATTGATGCTTCCTTATCGATGTTGGGGCTTAGCTCTTTTGATAAAAGATATTCCTCTACTTTTTGCTCGAACTTATTCCAGTCAGCACGCTGCTCGATGAATTGGGGAGAATGTTTGAACTGTTCTGTGGGTTGATTGACGTGTAAGACAATGGGAAAGTGATCAGTTAGGTTTGGGTGTTCGGTAGTGGTCCAGTCAAGTTTCGGAGCTATATCTGGGGTTGCTAGTGAGAGGTCTATGTTGGTCAAGGTATTTCGTGTAGTAAACAATGTCGGTGATCCATCGTTTAGTAATATGTATTCGGTGTTGTCTAGCCATCTGGTAATGTGATTGCCTCTTGGTGTGTTGTATCGCGATCCCCAGAGCTGGTGATGTGCATTGAAGTCGCCCAGTATAACCGCTGGCTTTCTTAGAGGGGCAGTCAACTTTTCTAGCTCCTCTGTCACATTTTCTAGGTCCTGCTCGACATATATACAGGCGATATCAATTGTTAAGGCAGCATGTACTCTGAGAGCAAGCATAGGAGTTTTTTGGTTGGTTATTGTTAGTGTTTCTACTGCTATGCCTCTTTTAATCATGATGCCAGCTCCACTAACTCTAGTTGAGTGCGTATTATTTGTATATATGTAAGTCAAATTGTCGGTACTTTTTAGGAAGGTTTGTATGATTTATTTGCGGTAGGTGAGTTTCTTGTAGTGCTATTATGTCTGGGTTGTATTGCGCTATTATTATGTCCAATGCTGCAGAGTTCGTGTAGAGCCCTGCAATATTCCACTGCACTATTGTAAGTTTTTGGTTGTTTGGGTTGGTTGTACGTCTTTGTGGTCTTTTACTATTTGAGTATGCCATGTTAATGTTTACTGTGGTGTGTTTTTGTACGATTAGTGCATTGTTTTTCCATGTCTGAATCAGTGTCGGTTTCTAGTAGGATTTTTCTGGTTGGTGTGTTTATAGGGGAGTGTTCGTTATTTGCTGCTGCAAGAGTGTTTTTGAGGGTGTTAGCACTGTCTGTTGGTTTGTTCTCTGCTGTGAATTGTACTTTTCTTGTTTGTGTATTCGGGTAAGGTGATGTTATTGTCAGAGTTTTTTGTTGAGCATGTTTTGTTACTTTTATAGTATTTTCTACGTTGTCTTGATGTTTTTGTTCTGTTAATCTTGTTTTTTGAGAATTGTGACTGACTACATTGGCCCAGGACTTGTTACTATTAAAATTTTTGTTTTCTAAATTATAGTTGTCAGTACCTATGCTATTGTTAGTAGTTGCGTTTTGGGTTATTGAATTAGTAGTTGGTTCTAAAGGATTCACCTTTCTTCGTTGGAGGGCCTCGATATTGTTGTGCGCGTTATCCTCAAACCATTTTTTTCTCGCTTCGAAACGACTGATGCGTTGTTTGACTTGGATCGTTATAATTTCCTTTTCCCTCAGAAATATTGGACAGCTTCTGTCTAGAGTTGAGTGAGTTCCTTCTAATTGACAGCTGATGCAAAAAATTTTTGTACAGGTATGCTCTCCTCCTTCTGCTTTGACCTCATTACAGGTGGGGCACCTGGGCGTTTCATTACACCTTGATTCGTGATGTCTAAGCTGGAAACATCACCGACATTTAAGAGGTGCGGGATACCATATTTGTGTAGCGACTTTTTCGTAAAGAATATAAACGAACTTTGGTGCTTGGTAGGTAGAAAAAGTTAAAAGAAGTGTCCCAGTGTTGATTTTCTCGTTGTTTATGACTCTTGTGAAATGTTTAACTGCTTTGACGTTTGGGTTATCGCATTTAATTCCTTCCAGAATCTCTTCTTCGCTAACCTTCTTCAAGTTCGGCATTCTGATGGTTGCTTTCGATTCATTCAGTTTATCAAAGAAAGTCGCCTTCGCCTCGAAGTTCCCAACTTTATGCAGATTTTTGATGATTTTCGTCGCTTCAAGCTCATTTGGAAGAAGTAGTAGGTATTTGCCCTCTCGAAGCGCTCCACAACTTTTGATTTTCCCAGAGTACATTTGAATGGTTTTCTGCACAAAGAAAGGATTGAGTTCCGTGATTTTTTTTCGCTGTTGATTAGTTCAACAGTTATGTACTTCGGATCCGGCCCAATTGCGAAGAAGTTCTGGGCTTCTGTTGGCGTTGGATTCCACAAGTCATTTTCGGTTGATTTCCGCTTTTTTATTTTCTTTATTGTTCTGCTGTCATCCAGCGCAGCAAAAGGATTGGAACTGGGCCCTGGAGCGGGCTACATGCCTCCGGTGGTTGCGATCAGATCACAGGTTAGATTTGTATCCTGGGCTAGTAAATTGTTTGCTGCTTTTGTTTCCGAATCAAAAGAAAAAAGAAAACTATTTTTTTCTCCACTTACTTTGTTGTTTGGATTTGCACTTCGACTGAATTTATTTATTTATTTTTTTTATACTCTTTGTGGTTTATTAAATTCCGCCTGTTCGATTTTTGCGTCTGAACGAGACTGTCAAAAAATTGTTTTTTTCCAAACTTCAGTTAAGTGGTATAATTAAGTTTTTATTCTGATTACGATAAGAAAAAATAAGTTAGCTTAAGTGCTTTTTTTATTTTATATTAATTCCGCTTCACTATCGTTTTCAAAATCTGGATGAATCTTTTGTCTTGTTTTACATAATCTTCATGGTACTCTGAATAAAATAATCTTCATGGTACAAGTTCATGGTGCTCTAAATAAATTGGGAGCAATCACGGGTGGTGTATCTTCATATTATTTTTTTTCTTCTTTTTTTTTGCATTAAGGCGTGATCAGTATCACACTCCATGTGTGTGAAAAAAGAGAACTATTCATGAAAACATACTCGGGTTCTTATATATTCAAATTTATTAAATACATAACAAAACCAAAGAAAACCGTCTTTTATGCTACTCTTACTCTTCTAACAAAAAACCCGGCCAGACAAAAATGGAGAATTCTAAATCTTCTTCTTGGTTGAGTAACCATTCACAAAAAGGGAAAAAAGAATATAAATTCGACAGCTTCATAAGACATAGGAAATTAAGCATTTTCGTAACATTCCCCACCTAAATTAATCATTACTAGTTAATTTAAAAAATATCGAAAATGTTTCAGCGAAAGATATCACAAATCCATCCAAAGGGAGCGCCTAACTCTCCTTCCGCTTCTAGTGTTGACATTCTGTCTGGACTCTGACATCTCTGCATCTCCCCCACTGGTTTCGCGCGAGACTGCATCCTTCTCCTTCTCATCGTTTCCAGAGGAAACAGTCTCTGCACTGGCCTCAATAGTGTACCGCTTACCGTCTTCAATCTCACTAACCGAACGGCACCATCTCTCCCGGGTAATATTTTTGTATTCTGGCTAATGGCCAATTCCAGCGCTTGCTATTCTCGTTCTCCAGAAAAACTAATTCTCCTACTCTTACATTGCCCCTTTTGACCTTTTTTGCATGGAGTTTTAAGTATTCCTCTCGAAATCTTTTCTTCAATATGTCTCGCAATTGTTGTTTGTATCTCACGCGTCGTGTTAAACTTGTTTTATCAATCGCATCCAGATCGGGAACTCCAATTCTGTCAATCTCCTTTAAGAACATGTTCGGTGTTAGTGGTTCCAAATCATTAGGGTCTTCCGACACGAAAGTTAATGGTCGTGCATTGATTATGTCCTCACATTCGCAAAGTATGGTTTCCACTTCTTCATAATCGACAGAACTTCTTCCCAGTACTTTTCTTAATAGTTGTTTCAATAGTCCGATTAGGCCCCCATCCACGGTCACACATGTGTGACGAACATCTTTCGAAGAAGAACTGCCATTTACACACACATAGAAGTTTTGACATTTCTAGGCCATCAACGAGCAAAAATTGCTTCACACTTGTGTGAGCGACAATAATAATAAAAATCTATATATCTCTATATTGATATTTTTAAATGAAAAAAAATTTCTTGAGTGTTACAAAAAACCAAAACAAATCGTGTTTTACGTATTTTACACTCTCATTCGCAAAAATTCACTCATACAATAGCTGCGTTCCTTTTCTGCTATTTAGTACTTGTGAGCAGAGCAGAAAAGGAACGCAAAATTTTCTGATTTGAGTAAAAGCTATCTTAACATTTTTGATGTTATTTTATTTGTATATAAACAAAAAGTTAAAAGAATTTACAACAAAATAGAAATTTATGTGATTAATTTTCAAAATGAAACGAAAGAATAGTTTTAGATAATTATACAAATAAAATTTTGTTTATAGATGTTTTTATATGAAAAAAGCTCAAAACAATCAAAAGCCATCTATGGGATTTTCAGTAAATGCAAAATAATTCACAATAGACTCCAAATAAGAGCTTTCCTCTAGCGGATTTCAATTGCGTTATTGCAAGTGATATCCACTCGTTTATAAGAGCAAGTGTAGTTGCTAGTACGCACTTAATGAAGCAGGTGTGAAGGAAAAATCAAACCCGACGAATATTAGCTTCATACGGCGGCCAACTTCGAAAATTTGTAGTTTACACACGCATACTATGAAATAATTTCGATGTTGGCCGTATGTCGCACACTTGTGTGACCGTGGATGGGGGCCTATTAGTCTGTCCCACCAACCTCCTCACCATGCAGCCGTTGGTGGATTCAATTTCCAACAAATTTCAAACGCAGTACTATATTTGCCAATTCTTTCCCAGTAAAGCCGCTTCAATGCATTTGCCGTGCCAACAAAATTGGTCCCGTTGTCTGTGAAAATTATGTTCGGCCGTCCGCTTCTGCTGATGAATCTGCGTAAACATTGTGTAAATGCGTCGGTAGATAAGGAAGAGAGTAATTCTAAATGTACAGCTCTGTAAACGGCACAAGTGTACAAACAAATCCAGGCCTTTTTGGTTTTAGACCCCTTTTCTTTCAAATAAATTGGACCGGCCATATCTATGCCTACCACCTCAAATTTTCTCTGCGCTGATCTCCTCATTATAGAAAACATCTTCACTTGGCCATCGTTTACGCACCTCATGTAACCAATGAGGTCCCTCCCACCATGCCGCTTGTAGGAGTTCCTTGGCATTACATCCGCGCGCTGGTAGATCAGTAGGATTGCACGAACCAGGAACATGTTGCCATTGTGTCGCTGTTGTATACTCTTTTATCTCATTTACTGAATTGAATATTATCTCATTTACTGAATTGAATATTATGAATTGTATCAATGGAGATGTGGTATATGAACAATGATAGTCAGAACATCCCGCTATCACTGTTATCATTCATCGCACGTCCAGCAGTCAAGATAGCCGGGCAATAAAGATTTATTTTAAAATAACTTTTGTGGCGTATTATTTAAAATATTACAATTCATGGAAATATATTATATGGTTACAAAAATACAGGGTGATATGTAAAACTCTATCTTTGTACAGTTCTGACCGCATTACTCAGAAGATGGCAGAGATTTCGAACTAGGCGTCAAAGTAACTTATATTCAGCTCAAAAAGACCTATCCAACGACGCATTACACATAGCTATTGGAGGTGGTACCACAGTTCATGGTTGTGTTCCCAAATAGAACCCAGCATACCGGCCAGTGCTAATGACGTCTTAAATCGAAGCCGATTCTGTATATTTTCATTACCATTGCGTACGATTTAAGACGCCATAAGCACTGGCCGGTATACTATATTCTATTTCGGAACACAGGCATTGTCTAACCCGGACAGAAACGTGGTGAAATTTGTTCAGGTTTGCGGAGGGTTTGCTTCAAACATTCAGCCAAGAGAAGTGTTCTCATTGGGATTGTTGCTGAGAAACGCAATCCCTCCCGGTTTTTGACTAAATATGACATCGCCACTGATCGGGTTAGACACAAATACTCAACAATGCTGTGCATAAGTGTTACCAAAGTGCTTCCCTGACATTAATTATTTGCGCTTCCTTCTTTTCTCTATTCAAAGTACCGGCCAGTGCTAATGACATCTTAAATCGCAGCAGATTCTGTATATTTTCATTACCCTTGCGTACGATTTAAGACGCCATAAGCACTGGCCGGTATGCTGGGTTCTATTTCGGAACACAGGCCATATATTTTCTGTCATCCTCCTTTCGCTTAACTATACGCTTAACCTTCAATATCTCCTTAAGTATTGGAGCATGTTCAAATTCTTAACGATAAATTCTAGAATTGATTTCAAATTCCTGTGAATAAAGTTTCCTGTTAAAAGGTGAATTCAAATCAAATTAACTTTTCTTTTAACATCGTAACTGCGTTGAATTCTCAACTATAAGGGAAATTACTGCTTTCCGTGCACTCTAGAGAATACAAGAATTAATTTAAACTAATAATGATAGATAATTTCCTGCAAAAAAAAATAAAATAAAAACAAAACGAATTTCAACTTTCTCATTTATTTTGAGCCGGTTTAGACGGTGTGCTCCATGTGTGCGCACGTGCCTCGCGAAGGTTTTTTAATGAAGGGAGAGGTGGGGATTACTATGATTACATGCATACTTGAAGTCGGCTTCAAGTAGACTTGAATCATGTAACCTCAGATCGACTTCAAGTAAGCTTCACTCAAGTAGATCCGAAAAATTTGTCGGACCGACTTGAATTAAACCATGTAACCCCTGCTTCAGCGCTTGAATTTTGAATTTAGTTCTCCGTTGATTGTGCAATTCACTTCCGGGGAAATTCACGTAAATAATTTATTTTATTTATATAAGCTGCACATAAATGAGAAAAAAGCATTTCTTCCATCACGTATTTCGAAGCAAACTTATGCGAAGTGTCAAGTATATTTCAAGCCAGCTTGAAGTCAAGCTCTCAAGTAGGTAAGCTGTCGTCGCGGATTAAACTGTCACTTCAAGTTCAAGTCAAGCCCTCAGTCCGACATGTAACCTTAGTATATGAGAGTACTAATCCACTTCACCATATTTTCACAAAGCTCAAGAGCACATGCGCTGGAGCGCCCCGTCTAAACCGGCTCTTTAATAAATTTAATGTAATAGAAGTGAAATAAACGTCGTAAAACCATGATTGGGTTTTCAAATACGGAACTCTCTCTAAACAGAATTAGCTGTTCTGGCCGGCGTTTGTACACTGTTTTCCTGGCGCAGCGCAATTTATCTCGTGGGTGAAGTTGTTTTGATCTAACGGCAACGGTAAATTTTCTTATACGTAGGTGAAACCAACGGAGCTTGAATTAAATTCGTAAAATTGTGAGGTGTTTTGGGTTTTATTTGGTAAAAATGTGTTTTAAACATGCAAGAAAATGGTATGTTTGGTGTTGCCTCTAACCGGATTTTATCATAAATACGAATTGTAATATTAAGATAATAGTTCTTTTGCATTCCCAGTTTCGTAGTGAATATTAACATAACTGAAAATGTGGTCTTTTTGATATTAAAGTGAGATTTAGTTATATTTCTTTTGCAATATTATAAATTGTCATTCGCTCATGCGAATAAATTAAGAAAATGAAAACGGTGAATATTTTTGTAGAAATTCTTACATAGTCGAAGTTATATCTTTATTAAATTACAATTTCTTGATTAAAGGCAATTTGTAGTGGTAATTCAATATTATTAACGGTCTATGGGTGGTGTTGAAAGATATAATATATCTGTGCCATTTTGACATCATCACCTAATGGGCCGTCCACACTACGCGGACTTAGATCCCACGCGCTTTTCGCCGTACGGCCTTTGAGAAAAGTGCGCATGAGCTCTGAATCGTGAGTAAATTGAGAAAGCAAATAAATTTTTATTTGAAAAATCGTACGCGCTTTTGAAAAGCCCGTATTGTGTAGACGTACAATGTACCTTTTTAAGCACAGCCTTTGGTCCGCGCAGTTTGACCGTACTGCTTTGGCCATCAAAAATATCGCAAAAAAAGGCATTAAACTCTATATGAAAAAAAGAGGCAAAAGCGATGAGCCTGAAGTTCCGAACGTTCGATCGAACGATTTTAGAAAAAAAAATTAAATTTTGAAACTGACTATCGGGCCTTAAAAAACAAGTAAATAATTGTTTTTTGATACCAGACAGACAGTGGGGGTCTCGAAAAATATCATACCTAAATTATTAACCCCGAATTATAAACCTACCCCTAACTCACCCCCTAAAAATGATTATTTTTGAAAAAAATATTTAGAGGCTTTAGACCCCGCTGAAATTTTTACCACGCGTTAAGAGGGATGTTAGTAGATTCCTGAAGAAATCTCAAGTCCATAACATCGTCGGTCGCCACCCTTATGCCACCCTGAAGCCACCCTGAAGCCACCCCTAGAGGTGATTGTTTTAAAAACTATAGTTAGAGGCTTTAGACCCCGCTGAAATTTTTACCACGCGTTAAGAGGGATGTTAGTAGATTCCAGAAAAAATCCCAAGTCTATATCATCGTCGGAAGCCACCCTTATGCCACCCTGAAGCCAACCTGAAGCCACCCCTAGAGGTGATTGTTTTAAAAACTATAGTTAGAGGCTTTAGACCCCGCTGAAATTTTTACCACGCGTTAAGAGGGATGTTAGTAGATTCCTGAAGAAATCTCAAGTCCATAACATCGTCGGTCGCCACCCTTATGCCACCCTGAAGCCACCTTGAAGCCACCCCTAGAGGTGATTGTTTTAAAAACTATAGTTAGAGGCTTTAGACCCCGCTGAAATTTTTACCACGCGTTAAGAGGGATGTTAGTAGATTCCAGAAAAAATCCCAAGTCTATATCATCGTCGGAAGCCACCCTTATGCCACCCTGAAGCCACCCCTAGGGGTGATTATTTTAAAAACTATGGTTAGAGGCTTTAGACCCCGCTGAAATTTTTACCACGCGTTAAGAGGGATGTTAGTAGATTCCTGAAGAAATCTCAAGTCCATAACATCGTCGGTCGCCACCCTTATGCCACCCTGAAGCCACCCTGAAGCCACCCCTAGAGGTGATTATTTTAAAAACTATAGTTAGAGGCTTTAGACCCCGCTGAAATTTTTACCACGCGTTAAGAGGGATGTTAGTAGATTCCTGAAGAAATCTCAAGTCCATAACATCGTCGGTCGCCACCCTTATGCCACCCTGAAGCCAACCTGAAGCCACCCCTAGAGGTGATTGTTTTAAAAACTATAGTTAGAGGCTTTAGACCCCGCTGAAATTTTTACCACGCGTTAAGAGGGATGTTAGTAGATTCCTGAAGAAATCTCAAGTCCATAACATCGTCGGTCGCCACCCTTATGCCACCCTGAAGCCACCCTGAAGCCACCCCTAGGGGTGATTATTTTAAAAACTATAGTTAGAGGCTTTAGACCCCGCTGAAATTTTTACCACGCGTTAAGAGGGATGTTAGTAGATTCCTGAAGAAATCTCAAGTCCATAACATCGTCGGTCGCCACCCTTATGCCACCCTGAAGCCACCCCTAGGGGTGATTATTTTAAAAACTATAGTTAGAGGCTTTAGACCCCGCTGAAATTTTTACCACGCGTTAAGAGGGATGTTAGTAGATTCCTGAAGAAATCTCAAGTCCATAACATCGTCGGTCGCCACCCTTATGCCACCCTGAAGCCACCCCTAGGGGTGATTATTTTAAAAACTATAGTTAGAGGCTTTAGACCCCGCTGAAATTTTTACCACGCGTTAAGAGGGATGTTAGTAGATTCCTGAAGAAATCTCAAGTCCATAACATCGTCGGTCGCCACCCTTATGCCACCCTGAAGCCACCCTGAAGCCACCCCTAGAGGTTATTGTTTTAAAAACTATAGTTAGAGGCTTTAGACCCCGCTGAAATTTTTACCACGAGTTAAGAGGGATGTTAGTAGATTCCTGAAGAAATCACAAGTCCATAACATCGTCGGTCGCCACCCTTATGCCACCCTGAAGCCAACCTGAAGCCACCCCTAGAGGTGATTGTTTTAAAAACTATAGTTAGAGGCTTTAGACCCCGCTGAAATTTTTACCACGCGTTAAGAGGGATGTTAGTAGATTCCTGAAGAAATCTCAAGTCCATAACATCGTCGGTCGCCACCCTTATGCCACCCTGAAGCCAACCTGAAGCCACCCCTAGAGGTGATTGTATTAAAAACTATAGTTAGAGGCTTTAGACCCCGCTGAAATTTTTACCACGCGTTAAGAGGGATGTTAGTAGATTCCTGAAGAAATCTCAAGTCCATAACATCGTCGGTCGCCACCCTTATGCCACCCTGAAGCCACCCTGAAGCCACCCCGAGGGGTGATTATTTTAAAAACTATAGTTAGAGGCTTTAGACCCCGCTGAAATTTTTACCACGCGTTAAGAGGGATGTTAGTAGATTCCTGAAGAAATCTCAAGTCCATAACATCGTCGGTCGCCACCCTTATGCCACCCTGAAGCCACCCTGAAGCCACCCCTAGGGGTGATTATATTAAAAACTATGGTTAGAGGCTTTAGACCCCGCTGAAATTTTTACCACGCGTTAAGAGGGATGTTAGTAGATTCCTGAAGAAATCTCAAGTCCATAACATCGTCGGTCGCCACCCTTATGCCACCCTGAAGCCACCCTGAAGCCACCCCTAGAGGTGATTGTTTTAAAAACTATAGTTAGAGGCTTTAGACCCCGCTGAAATTTTTACCACGCGTTAAGAGGGATGTTAGTAGATTCCAGAAAAAATCCCAAGTCTATATCATCGTCGGAAGCCACCCTTATGCCACCCTGAAGCCACCCTGAAGCCACCCCTAGGGGTGGTTATTTTAAAAACTATGGTTAGAGGCTTTAGACCCGGCTGAAATTTTTACCACGCGTTAAGAGGGATGTTAGTAGATTCCTGAAGAAATCTCAAGTCCATAACATCGTCGGTCGCCACCCTTATGCCACCCTGAAGCCACCCTGAAGCCACCCCTAGAGGTGATTGTTTTAAAAACTATAGTTAGAGGCTTTAGACCCCGCTGAAATTTTTACCACGCGTTAAGAAGGATGTTAGTAGATTCCTGAAAAAATCTCAAGTCCATAACATCGTCGGGAGCCACCCTTATGCCACCCTGAAGCCACCCTGAAGCCACCCCTAGAGGTGATTGTTTTAAAAACTATAGTTAGAGGCTTTAGACCCCGCTGAAATTTTTACCACGCGTTAAGAGGGATGTTAGTAGATTCCAGAAAAAATCCCAAGTCTATATCATCGTCGGAAGCCACCCTTATGCCACCCTGAAGCCAACCTGAAGCCACCCCTAGAGGTGATTGTTTTAAAAACTATAGTTAGAGGCTTTAGACCCCGCTGAAATTTTTACCACGCGTTAAGAGGGATGTTAGTAGATTCCTGAAGAAATCTCAAGTCCATAACATCGTCGGTCGCCACCCTTATGCCACCCTGAAGCCACCTTGAAGCCACCCCTAGAGGTGATTGTTTTAAAAACTATAGTTAGAGGCTTTAGACCCCGCTGAAATTTTTACCACGCGTTAAGAGGGATGTTAGTAGATTCCAGAAAAAATCCCAAGTCTATATCATCGTCGGAAGCCACCCTTATGCCACCCCTAGGGGTGATTATTTTAAAAACTATGGTTAGAGGCTTTAGACCCCGCTGAAATTTTTACCACGCGTTAAGAGGGATGTTAGTAGATTCCTGAAGAAATATCAAGTCCATAACATCGTCGGTCGCCACCCTTATGCCACCCTGAAGCCACCCTGAAGCCACCCCTAGAGGTGATTATTTTAAAAACTATAGTTAGAGGCTTTAGACCCCGCTGAAATTTTTACCACGCGTTAAGAGGGATGTTAGTAGATTCCTGAAGAAATCTCAAGTCCATAACATCGTCGGTCGCCACCCTTATGCCACCCTGAAGCCAACCTGAAGCCACCCCTAGAGGTGATTGTTTTAAAAACTATAGTTAGAGGCTTTAGACCCCGCTGAAATTTTTACCACGCGTTAAGAGGGATGTTAGTAGATTCCTGAAGAAATCTCAAGTCCATAACATCGTCGGTCGCCACCCTTATGCCACCCTGAAGCCACCCTGAAGCCACCCCTAGGGGTGATTATTTTAAAAACTATAGTTAGAGGCTTTAGACCCCGCTGAAATTTTTACCACGCGTTAAGAGGGATGTTAGTAGATTCCTGAAGAAATCTCAAGTCCATAACATCGTCGGTCGCCACCCTTATGCCACCCTGAAGCCACCCCTAGGGGTGATTATTTTAAAAACTATAGTTAGAGGCTTTAGACCCCGCTGAAATTTTTACCACGCGTTAAGAGGGATGTTAGTAGATTCCTGAAGAAATCTCAAGTCCATAACATCGTCGGTCGCCACCCTTATGCCACCCTGAAGCCACCCCTAGGGGTGATTATTTTAAAAACTATAGTTAGAGGCTTTAGACCCCGCTGAAATTTTTACCACGCGTTAAGAGGGATGTTAGTAGATTCCTGAAGAAATCTCAAGTCCATAACATCGTCGGTCGCCACCCTTATGCCACCCTGAAGCCACCCTGAAGCCACCCCTAGAGGTTATTGTTTTAAAAACTATAGTTAGAGGCTTTAGACCCCGCTGAAATTTTTACCACGAGTTAAGAGGGATGTTAGTAGATTCCTGAAGAAATCACAAGTCCATAACATCGTCGGTCGCCACCCTTATGCCACCCTGAAGCCAACCTGAAGCCACCCCTAGAGGTGATTGTTTTAAAAACTATAGTTAGAGGCTTTAGACCCCGCTGAAATTTTTACCACGCGTTAAGAGGGATGTTAGTAGATTCCTGAAGAAATCTCAAGTCCATAACATCGTCGGTCGCCACCCTTATGCCACCCTGAAGCCAACCTGAAGCCACCCCTAGAGGTGATTGTATTAAAAACTATAGTTAGAGGCTTTAGACCCCGCTGAAATTTTTACCACGCGTTAAGAGGGATGTTAGTAGATTCCTGAAGAAATCTCAAGTCCATAACATCGTCGGTCGCCACCCTTATGCCACCCTGAAGCCACCCTGAAGCCACCCCGAGGGGTGATTATTTTAAAAACTATAGTTAGAGGCTTTAGACCCCGCTGAAATTTTTACCACGCGTTAAGAGGGATGTTAGTAGATTCCTGAAGAAATCTCAAGTCCATAACATCGTCGGTCGCCACCCTTATGCCACCCTGAAGCCACCCTGAAGCCACCCCTAGGGGTGATTATATTAAAAACTATGGTTAGAGGCTTTAGACCCCGCTGAAATTTTTACCACGCGTTAAGAGGGATGTTAGTAGATTCCTGAAGAAATCTCAAGTCCATAACATCGTCGGTCGCCACCCTTATGCCACCCTGAAGCCACCCTGAAGCCACCCCTAGAGGTGATTGTTTTAAAAACTATAGTTAGAGGCTTTAGACCCCGCTGAAATTTTTACCACGCGTTAAGAGGGATGTTAGTAGATTCCAGAAAAAATCCCAAGTCTATATCATCGTCGGAAGCCACCCTTATGCCACCCTGAAGCCACCCTGAAGCCACCCCTAGGGGTGGTTATTTTAAAAACTATGGTTAGAGGCTTTAGACCCGGCTGAAATTTTTACCACGCGTTAAGAGGGATGTTAGTAGATTCCTGAAGAAATCTCAAGTCCATAACATCGTCGGTCGCCACCCTTATGCCACCCTGAAGCCACCCTGAAGCCACCCCTAGAGGTGATTGTTTTAAAAACTATAGTTAGAGGCTTTAGACCCCGCTGAAATTTTTACCACGCGTTAAGAAGGATGTTAGTAGATTCCTGAAAAAATCTCAAGTCCATAACATCGTCGGGAGCCACCCTTATGCCACCCTGAAGCCACCCTGAAGCCACCCCTAGAGGTGATTGTTTTAAAAACTATAGTTAGAGGCTTTAGACCCCGCTGAAATTTTTACCACGAGTTAAGAGGGATGTTAGTAGATTCCTGAAGAAATCACAAGTCCATAACATCGTCGGTCGCCACCCTTATGCCACCCTGAAGCCAACCTGAAGCCACCCCTAGAGGTGATTGTTTTAAAAACTATAGTTAGAGGCTTTAGACCCCGCTGAAATTTTTACCACGAGTTAAGAGGGATGTTAGTAGATTCCTGAAGAAATCACAAGTCCATAACATCGTCGGTCGCCACCCTTATGCCACCCTGAAGCCAACCTGAAGCCACCCCTAGAGGTGATTGTTTTAAAAACTATAGTTAGAGGCTTTAGACCCCGCTGAAATTTTTACCACGAGTTAAGAGGGATGTTAGTAGATTCCTGAAGAAATCACAAGTCCATAACATCGTCGGTCGCCACCCTTATGCCACCCTGAAGCCAACCTGAAGCCACCCCTAGAGGTGGTTGTTTTAAAAACTATAGTTAGAGGCTTTAGACCCCGCTGAAATTTTTACCACGAGTTAAGAGGGATGTTAGTAGATTCCTGAAGAAATCACAAGTCCATAACATCGTCGGTCGCCACCCTTATGCCACCCTGAAGCCACCCTGAAGCCACCCCTAGAGGTGATTGTTTTAAAAACTATAGTTAGAGGCTTTAGACCCCGCTGAAATTTTTACCACGCGTTAAGAGGGATGTTAGTAGATTCCTGAAGAAATCTCAAGTCCATAACATCGTCGGTCGCCACCCTTATGCCACCCTGAAGCCAACCTGAAGCCACCCCTAGAGGTGATTGTTTTAAGAACTATAGTTAGAGGCTTTAGACCCCGCTGAAATTTTTACCACGCGTTAAGAGGGATGTTAGTAGATTCCAGAAAAAATCCCAAGTCTATATCATCGTCGGAAGCCACCCTGAAGCCACCCCTAGGGGTGATTATTTTAAAAACTATGGTTAGAGGCTTTAGACCCCGCTGAAATTTTTACCACGCGTTAAGAGGGATGTTAGTAGATTCCTGAAGAAATCTCAAGTCCATAACATCGTCGGTCGCCACCCTTATGCCACCCTGAAGCCACCCTGAAGCCACCCCTAGAGGTGATTGTTTTAAAAACTATAGTTAGAGGCTTTAGACCCCGCTGAAATTTTTACCACGCGTTAAGAGGGATGTTAGTAGATTCCTGAAGAAATCTCAAGTCCATAACATCGTCGGTCGCCACCCTTATGCCACCCTGAAGCCACCCTGAAGCCACCCCTAGGGGTGATTATTTTAAAAACTATAGTTAGAGGCTTTAGACCCCGCTGAAATTTTTACCACGCGTTAAGAGGGATGTTAGTAGATTCCAGAAGAAATCTCAAGTCCATAACATTGTCGGTCGCCACCCTTATGCCACCCTGAAGCCAACCTGAAGCCACCCCTAGAGGTGATTGTTTTAAAAACTATAGTTAGAGGCTTTAGACCCCGCTGAAATTTTTACCACGCGTTAAGAGGGATGTTAGTAGATTCCAGAAAAAATCCCAAGTCTATATCATCGTCGGAAGCCACCCTTATGCCACCCTGAAGCCACCCCTAGGGGTGATTATTTTAAAAACTATGGTTAGAGGCTTTAGACCCCGCTGAAATTTTTACCACGCGTTAAGAGGGATGTTAGTAGATTCCTGAAGAAATCTCAAGTCCATAACATCGTCGGTCGCCACCCTTATGCCACCCTCTGAAGCCACCCTGAAGCCACCCCTAGAGGTGATTGTTTTAAAAACTATAGTTAGAGGCTTTAGACCCCGCTGAAATTTTTACCACGCGTTAAGAAGGATGTTAGTAGATTCCAGAAAAAATCCCAAGTCTATATCATCGTCGGAAGCCACCCTTATGCCACCCTGAAACCACCCCTAGGGGTGATTATTTTAAAAACTATGGTTAGAGGCTTTAGACCCCGCTGAAATTTTTACCACGCGTTAAGAGGGATGTTACTAGATTCCTGAAGAAATCTCAAGTCCATAACATCGTCGGTCGCCACCCTTATGCCACCCTGAAGCCACCCTGAAGCCACCCCTAGAGGTGATTATTTTAAAAACTATAGTTAGAGGCTTTAGACCCCGCTGAAATTTTTACCACGCGTTAAGAGGGATGTTAGTAGATTCCTGAAGAAATCTCAAGTCCATAACATCGTCGGTCGCCACCCTTATGCCACCCTGAAGCCACCCTGAAGCCACCCCTAGAGGTGATTGTTTTAAAAACTATAGTTAGAGGCTTTAGACCCCGCTGAAATTTTTACCACGCGTTAAGAGGGATGTTAGTAGATTCCTGAAGAAATCTCAAGTCCATAACATCGTCGGTCGCCACCCTTATGCCACCCTGAAGCCACCCTGAAGCCACCCCTAGGGGTGATTATTTTAAAAACTATAGTTAGAGGCTTTAGACCCCGCTGAAATTTTTACCACGCGTTAAGAGGGATGTTAGTAGATTCCTGAAGAAATCTCAAGTCCATAACATCGTCGGTCGCCACCCTTATGCCACCCTGAAGCCAACCTGAAGCCACCCCTAGAGGTGATTGTTTTAAAAACTATAGTTAGAGGCTTTAGACCCCGCTGAAATTTTTACCACGCGTTAAGAGGGATGTTAGTAGATTCCAGAAAAAATCCCAAGTCTATATCATCGTCGGAAGCCACCCTTATGCCACCCTGAAGCCACCCCTAGGGGTGATTATTTTAAAAACTATGGTTAGAGGCTTTAGACCCCGCTGAAATTTTTACCACGCGTTAAGAGGGATGTTAGTAGATTCCTGAAGAAATCTCAAGTCCATAACATCGTCGGTCGCCACCCTTATGCCACCCTGAAGCCACCCTGAAGCCACCCCTAGAGGTGATTGTTTTAAAAACTATAGTTAGAGGCTTTAGACCCCGCTGAAATTTTTACCACGCGTTAAGAAGGATGTTAGTAGATTCCAGAAAAAATCCCAAGTCTATATCATCGTCGGAAGCCACCCTTATGCCACCCTGAAGCCACCCCTAGGGGTGATTATTTTAAAAACTATGGTTAGAGGCTTTAGACCCCGCTGAAATTTTTACCACGCGTTAAGAGGGATGTTAGTAGATTCCTGAAGAAATCTCAAGTCCATAACATCGTCGGTCGCCACCCTTATGCCACCCTGAAGCCAACCTGAAGCCACCCCTAGAGGTGATTGTTTTAAAAACTATAGTTAGAGGCTTTAGACCCCGCTGAAATTTTTACCACGCGTTAAGAGGGATGTTAGTAGATTCCAGAAAAAATCCCAAGTCTATATCATCGTCGGAAGCCACCCTTATGCCACCCTGAAGCCACCCCTAGGGGTGATTATTTTAAAAACTATGGTTAGAGGCTTTAGACCCCGCTGAAATTTTTACCACGCGTTAAGAGGGATGTTAGTAGATTCCTGAAGAAATCTCAAGTCCATAACATCGTCGGTCGCCACCCTTATGCCACCCTGAAGCCAACCTGAAGCCACCCCTAGAGGTGATTGTTTTAAAAACTATAGTTAGAGGCTTTAGACCCCGCTGAAATTTTTACCACGCGTTAAGAGGGATGTTAGTAGATTCCTGAAGAAATCTCAAGTCCATAACATCGTCGGTCGCCACCCTTATGCTACCCTGAAGCCACCCCTAGAGGTGATTGTTTTAAAAACTATAGTTAGAGGCTTTAGACCCCGCTGAAATTTTTACCACGCGTTAAGAAGGATGTTAGTAGATTCCTGAAGAAATCTCAAGTCCATAACATCGTCGGTCGCCACCCTTATGCCACCCTGAAGCCACCCTGAAGCCACCCCTAGAGGTGATTGTTTTAAAAACTATAGTTAGAGGCTTTAGACCCCGCTGAAATTTTTACCACGCGTTAAGAGGGATGTTAATAGATTCCAGAAAAAATCCCAAGTCTATATCATCGTCGGAAGCCACCCTTATGCCACCCTGAAGCCACCCCTAGGGGTGATTATTTTAAAAACTATAGTTAGAGGCTTTAGACCCCGCTGAAATTTTTACCACGCGTTAAGAGGGATGTTAGTAGATTCCAGAAAAAATCCCAAGTCTATATCATCGTCGGAAGCCACCCTTATGCCACCCTGAAGCCACCCCTAGAGGTGATTGTTTTAAAAACTATAGTTAGAGGCTTTAGACCCCGCTGAAATTTTTACCACGCGTTAAGAGGGATGTTAATAGATTCCAGAAAAAATCCCAAGTCTATATCATCGTCGGTCGCCACCCTTATGCCACCCTGAAGCCACCCTTATGCCACCCCTAGAGGTGATTGTTTTAAAAACTATAGTTAGAGGCTTTAGACCCCGCTGAAATTTTTACCACGCGTTAAGAGGGATGTTAGTAGATTCCTGAAGAAATCTCAAGTCCATAACATCGTCGGTCGCCACCCTTATGCCACCCTGAAGCCACCCTGAAGCCACCCCTAGAGGTGATTGTTTTAAAAACTATAGTTAGAGGCTTTAGACCCCGCTGAAATTTTTACCACGCGTTAAGAGGGATGTTAGTAGATTCCTGAAGAAATCTCAAGTCCATAACATCGTCGGTCGCCACCCTTATGAAACCCTGAAGCCACCCTGAAGCCACCCCTAGAGGTGATTGTTTTAAAAACTATAGTTAGAGGCTTTAGACCCCGCTGAAATTTTTACCACGCGTTAAGAGGGATGTTAGTAGATTCCTGAAGAAATCTCAAGTCCATAACATCGTCGGTCGCCACCCTTATGCCACCCTGAAGCCACCCTGAAGCCACCCCTAGAGGTGATTGTTTTAAAAACTATAGTTAGAGGCTTTAGACCCCGCTGAAATTTTTACCACGCGTTAAGAGGGATGTTAGTAGATTCCAGAAAAAATCCCAAGTCTATATCATCGTCGGAAGCCACCCTTATGCCACCCTGAAGCCACCCCTAGAGGTGATTGTTTTAAAAACTATAGTTAGAGGCTTTAGACCCCGCTGAAATTTTTACCACGCGTTAAGAGGGATGTTAATAGATTCCAGAAAAAATCCCAAGTCTATATCATCGTCGGAAGCCACCCTTATGCCACCCTGAAGCCACCCCTAGGGGTGATTATTTTAAAAACTATAGTTAGAGGCTTTAGACCCCGCTGAAATTTTTACCACGCGTTAAGAGGGATGTTAGTAGATTCCAGAAAAAATCCCAAGTCTATATCATCGTCGGAAGCCACCCTTATGCCACCCTGAAGCCACCCCTAGAGGTGATTGTTTTAAAAACTATAGTTAGAGGCTTTAGACCCCGCTGAAATTTTTACCACGCGTTAAGAGGGATGTTAGTAGATTCCAGAAAAAATCCCAAGTCTATATCATCGTCGGAAGCCACCCTGAAGCCACCCCTAGGGGTGATTATTTTAAAAACTATGGTTAGAGGCTTTAGACCCCGCTGAAATTTTTACCACGCGTTAAGAGGGATGTTAGTAGATTCCTGAAGAAATCTCAAGTCCATAACATCGTCGGTCGCCACCCTTATGCCACCCTGAAGCCACCCTGAAGCCACCCCTAGAGGTGATTGTTTTAAAAACTATAGTTAGAGGCTTTAGACCCCGCTGAAATTTTTACCACGCGTTAAGAGGGATGTTAGTAGATTCCTGAAGAAATCTCAAGTCCATAACATCGTCGGTCGCCACCCTTATGCCACCCTGAAGCCACCCTGAAGCCACCCCTAGGGGTGATTATTTTAAAAACTATAGTTAGAGGCTTTAGACCCCGCTGAAATTTTTACCACGCGTTAAGAGGGATGTTAGTAGATTCCTGAAGAAATCTCAAGTCCATAACATCGTCGGTCGCCACCCTTATGCCACCCTGAAGCCAACCTGAAGCCACCCCTAGAGGTGATTGTTTTAAAAACTATAGTTAGAGGCTTTAGACCCCGCTGAAATTTTTACCACGCGTTAAGAGGGATGTTAGTAGATTCCAGAAAAAATCCCAAGTCTATATCATCGCCGGAAGCCACCCTTATGCCACCCTGAAGCCACCCCTAGGGGTGATTATTTTAAAAACTATGGTTAGAGGCTTTAGACCCCGCTGAAATTTTTACCACGCGTTAAGAGGGATGTTAGTAGATTCCTGAAGAAATCTCAAGTCCATAACATCGTCGGTCGCCACCCTTATGCCACCCTGAAGCCACCCTGAAGCCACCCCTAGAGGTGATTGTTTTAAAAACTATAGTTAGAGGCTTTAGACCCCGCTGAAATTTTTACCACGCGTTAAGAAGGATGTTAGTAGATTCCAGAAAAAATCCCAAGTCTATATCATCGTCGGAAGCCACCCTTATGCCACCCTGAAGCCACCCCTAGGGGTGATTATTTTAAAAACTATGGTTAGAGGCTTTAGACCCCGCTGAAATTTTTACCACGCGTTAAGAGGGATGTTAGTAGATTCCTGAAGAAATCTCAAGTCCATAACATCGTCGGTCGCCACCCTTATGCCACCCTGAAGCCACCCCTAGAGGTGATTATTTTAAAAACTATAGTTAGAGGCTTTAGACCCCGCTGAAATTTTTACCACGCGTTAAGAGGGATGTTAGTAGATTCCTGAAGAAATCTCAAGTCCATAACATCGTCGGTCGCCACCCTTATGCCACCCTGAAGCCACCCTGAAGCCACCCCTAGAGGTGATTGTTTTAAAAACTATAGTTAGAGGCTTTAGACCCCGCTGAAATTTTACCACGCGTTAAGAGGGATGTTAGTAGATTCCTGAAGAAATCTCAAGTCCATAACATCGTCGGTCGCCACCCTTATGCCACGCTGAAGCCACCCTGAAGCCACCCCTAGGGGTGATTATTTTAAAAACTATAGTTAGAGGCTTTAGACCCCGCTGAAATTTTTACCACGCGTTAAGAGGGATGTTAGTAGATTCCTGAAGAAATCTCAAGTCCATAACATCGTCGGTCGCCACCCTTATGCCACCCTGAAGCCAACCTGAAGCCACCCCTAGAGGTGATTGTTTTAAAAACTATAGTTAGAGGCTTTAGACCCCGCTGAAATTTTTACCACGCGTTAAGAGGGATGTTAGTAGATTCCAGAAAAAATCCCAAGTCTATATCATCGTCGGAAGCCACCCTTATGCCACCCTGAAGCCACCCCTAGGGGTGATTATTTTAAAAACTATGGTTAGAGGCTTTAGACCCCGCTGAAATTTTTACCACGCGTTAAGAGGGATGTTAGTAGATTCCTGAAGAAATCTCAAGTCCATAACATCGTCGGTCGCCACCCTTATGCCACCCTGAAGCCACCCTGAAGCCACCCCTAGAGGTGATTGTTTTAAAAACTATAGTTAGAGGCTTTAGACCCCGCTGAAATTTTTACCACGCGTTAAGAAGGATGTTAGTAGATTCCAGAAAAAATCCCAAGTCTATATCATCGTCGGAAGCCACCCTTATGCCACCCTGAAGCCACCCCTAGGGGTGATTATTTTAAAAACTATGGTTAGAGGCTTTAGACCCCGCTGAAATTTTTACCACGCGTTAAGAGGGATGTTAGTAGATTCCTGAAGAAATCTCAAGTCCATAACATCGTCGGTCGCCACCCTTATGCCACCCTGAAGCCAACCTGAAGCCACCCCTAGAGGTGATTGTTTTAAAAACTATAGTTAGAGGCTTTAGACCCCGCTGAAATTTTTACCACGCGTTAAGAGGGATGTTAGTAGATTCCAGAAAAAATCCCAAGTCTATATCATCGTCGGAAGCCACCCTTATGCCACCCTGAAGCCACCCCTAGGGGTGATTATTTTAAAAACTATGGTTAGAGGCTTTAGACCCCGCTGAAATTTTTACCACGCGTTAAGAGGGATGTTAATAGATTCCAGAAAAAATCCCAAGTCTATATCATCGTCGGAAGCCACCCTTATGCCACCCTGAAGCCACCCCTAGGGGTGATTATTTTAAAAACTATAGTTAGAGGCTTTAGACCCCGCTGAAATTTTTACCACGCGTTAAGAGGGATGTTAGTAGATTCCTGAAGAAATCTCAAGTCCATAACATCGTCGGTCGCCACCCTTATGCCACCCTGAAGCCACCCCTAGAGGTGATTGTTTTAAAAACTATAGTTAGAGGCTTTAGACCCCGCTGAAATTTTTACCACGCGTTAAGAAGGATGTTAGTAGATTCCTGAAGAAATCTCAAGTCCATAACATCGTCGGTCGCCACCCTTATGCCACCCTGAAGCCACCCTGAAGCCACCCCTAGAGGTGATTGTTTTAAAAACTATAGTTAGAGGCTTTAGACCCCGCTGAAATTTTTACCACGAGTTAAGAGGGATGTTAGTAGATTCCTGAAGAAATCACAAGTCCATAACATCGTCGGTCGCCACCCTTATGCCACCCTGAAGCCAACCTGAAGCCACCCCTAGAGGTGATTGTTTTAAAAACTATAGTTAGAGGCTTTAGACCCCGCTGAAATTTTTACCACGAGTTAAGAGGGATGTTAGTAGATTCCTGAAGAAATCACAAGTCCATAACATCGTCGGTCGCCACCCTTATGCCACCCTGAAGCCAACCTGAAGCCACCCCTAGAGGTGATTGTTTTAAAAACTATAGTTAGAGGCTTTAGACCCCGCTGAAATTTTTACCACGAGTTAAGAGGGATGTTAGTAGATTCCTGAAGAAATCACAAGTCCATAACATCGTCGGTCGCCACCCTTATGCCACCCTGAAGCCACCCTGAAGCCACCCCTAGAGGTGATTGTTTTAAAAACTATAGTTAGAGGCTTTAGACCCCGCTGAAATTTTTACCACGCGTTAAGAGGGATGTTAGTAGATTCCTGAAGAAATCTCAAGTCCATAACATCGTCGGTCGCCACCCTTATGCCACCCTGAAGCCAACCTGAAGCCACCCCTAGAGGTGATTGTTTTAAAAACTATAGTTAGAGGCTTTAGACCCCGCTGAAATTTTTACCACGCGTTAAGAGGGATGTTAGTAGATTCCAGAAAAAATCCCAAGTCTATATCATCGTCGGAAGCCACCCTGAAGCCACCCCTAGGGGTGATTATTTTAAAAACTATGGTTAGAGGCTTTAGACCCCGCTGAAATTTTTACCACGCGTTAAGAGGGATGTTAGTAGATTCCTGAAGAAATCTCAAGTCCATAACATCGTCGGTCGCCACCCTTATGCCACCCTGAAGCCACCCTGAAGCCACCCCTAGAGGTGATTGTTTTAAAAACTATAGTTAGAGGCTTTAGACCCCGCTGAAATTTTTACCACGCGTTAAGAGGGATGTTAGTAGATTCCTGAAGAAATCTCAAGTCCATAACATCGTCGGTCGCCACCCTTATGCCACCCTGAAGCCACCCTGAAGCCACCCCTAGGGGTGATTATTTTAAAAACTATAGTTAGAGGCTTTAGACCCCGCTGAAATTTTTACCACGCGTTAAGAGGGATGTTAGTAGATTCCTGAAGAAATCTCAAGTCCATAACATCGTCGGTCGCCACCCTTATGCCACCCTGAAGCCAACCTGAAGCCACCCCTAGAGGTGATTGTTTTAAAAACTATAGTTAGAGGCTTTAGACCCCGCTGAAATTTTTACCACGCGTTAAGAGGGATGTTAGTAGATTCCAGAAAAAAGCCCAAGTCTATATCATCGTCGGAAGCCACCCTTATGCCACCCTGAAGCCACCCCTAGGGGTGATTATTTTAAAAACTATGGTTAGAGGCTTTAGACCCCGCTGAAATTTTTACCACGCGTTAAGAGGGATGTTAGTAGATTCCTGAAGAAATCTCAAGTCCATAACATCGTCGGTCGCCACCCTTATGCCACCCTGAAGCCACCCCTAGAGGTGATTGTTTTAAAAACTATAGTTAGAGGCTTTAGACCCCGCTGAAATTTTTACCACGCGTTAAGAAGGATGTTAGTAGATTCCTGAAGAAATCTCAAGTCCATAACATCGTCGGTCGCCACCCTTATGCCACCCTGAAGCCACCCTGAAGCCACCCCTAGAGGTGATTGTTTTAAAAACTATAGTTAGAGGCTTTAGACCCCGCTGAAATTTTTACCACGCGTTAAGAGGGATGTTAATAGATTCCAGAAAAAATCCCAAGTCTATATCATCGTCGGAAGCCACCCTTATGCCACCCTGAAGCCACCCCTAGGGGTGATTATTTTAAAAACTATAGTTAGAGGCTTTAGACCCCGCTGAAATTTTTACCACGCGTTAAGAGGGATGTTAGTAGATTCCAGAAAAAATCCCAAGTCTATATCATCGTCGGAAGCCACCCTTATGCCACCCTGAAGCCACCCCTAGAGGTGATTGTTTTAAAAACTATAGTTAGAGGCTTTAGACCCCGCTGAAATTTTTACCACGCGTTAAGAGGGATGTTAATAGATTCCAGAAAAAATCCCAAGTCTATATCATCGTCGGTCGCCACCCTTATGCCACCCTGAAGCCACCCTTATGCCACCCCTAGAGGTGATTGTTTTAAAAACTATAGTTAGAGGCTTTAGACCCCGCTGAAATTTTTACCACGCGTTAAGAGGGATGTTAGTAGATTCCTGAAGAAATCTCAAGTCCATAACATCGTCGGTCGCCACCCTTATGCCACCCTGAAGCCACCCTGAGGCCACCCCTAGAGGTGATTGTTTTAAAAACTATAGTTAGAGGCTTTAGACCCCGCTGAAATTTTTACCACGCGTTAAGAGGGATGTTAGTAGATTCCTGAAGAAATCTCAAGTCCATAACATCGTCGGTCGCCACCCTTATGCCACCCTGAAGCCACCCTGAGGCCACCCCTAGAGGTGATTGTTTTAAAAACTATAGTTAGAGGCTTTAGACCCCGCTGAAATTTTTACCACGCGTTAAGAGGGATGTTAGTAGATTCCAGAAAAAATCCCAAGTCTATATCATCGTCGGAAGCCACCCTTATGCCACCCTGAAGCCACCCCTAGGGGTGATTATTTTAAAAACTATGGTTAGAGGCTTTAGACCCCGCTGAAATTTTTACCACGCGTTAAGAGGGATGTTAGTAGATTCCTGAAGAAATCTCAAGTCCATAACATCGTCGGTCGCCACCCTTATGCCACCCTGAAGCCACCCTGAAGCCACCCCTAGAGGTGATTGTTTTAAAAACTATAGTTAGAGGCTTTAGACCCCGCTGAAATTTTTACCACGCGTTAAGAAGGATGTTAGTAGATTCCAGAAAAAATCCCAAGTCTATATCATCGTCGGAAGCCACCCTTATGCCACCCTGAAGCCACCCCTAGGGGTGATTATTTTAAAAACTATGGTTAGAGGCTTTAGACCCCGCTGAAATTTTTACCACGCGTTAAGAGGGATGTTAGTAGATTCCTGAAGAAATCTCAAGTCCATAACATCGTCGGTCGCCACCCTTATGCCACCCTGAAGCCAACCTGAAGCCACCCCTAGAGGTGATTGTTTTAAAAACTATAGTTAGAGGCTTTAGACCCCGCTGAAATTTTTACCACGCGTTAAGAGGGATGTTAGTAGATTCCAGAAAAAATCCCAAGTCTATATCATCGTCGGAAGCCACCCTTATGCCACCCTGAAGCCACCCCTAGGGGTGATTATTTTAAAAACTATGGTTAGAGGCTTTAGACCCCGCTGAAATTTTGACCACGCGTTAAGAGGGATGTTAATAGATTCCAGAAAAAATCCCAAGTCTATATCATCGTCGGAAGCCACCCTTATTCCACCCTGAAGCCACCCCTAGGGGTGATTATTTTAAAAGCTATAGTTAGAGGCTTTAGACCCCGCTGAAATTTTTACCACGCGTTAAGAGGGATGTTAGTAGATTCCTGAAGAAATCTCAAGTCCATAACATCGTCGGTCGCCACCCTTATGCCACCCTGAAGCCACCCCT